>JARFJB010001881.1:570000-622500 GCA_036346205.1 Vesta saturnalis
TATCTGCGAACTTTCAGACCGTTGTTTAGAAGCAAATCCCTACAGCACCGTTCATTTTAGCATCAGAAAAGGCTAAAAATGAACGAAAATTTAAAAAAAAGTAAAATATTTTCTCGCTATTTTCACGATATGCGTGCGAATGGTAAGTTTATGTCAAAATATTGCTTTCCTAAAGAGCACATTGATCACCAAATTTGAAAAAATATTTAAACGCGATTTTGATTTATCGCAAATTTTTAATTTTGATTTCAAAATTTCACACTATACCTCATCAACTAAGCCCTTTAAAGGTTCATGTGCCCATATCAAAATGTATCAATTAACATATATATATATATATATATATATATATATATATATATATATATATATATATATATATGTGTGTGTGTGTGTGTGTGTGTGTGTGTGTGCCATTTTGTTCGATGATTTTTTGCCATCCTGTGGGTAGACATGATACTGCTGCTGTAGACATTTTGGGACCTCTGTTAAAAAGAAACGCTACAAGTAGTTTTGGCAGTCCTCTCTTGATGTTAACCTGACACTGCCTAAAGAATTCTGAAGAGATCGAAACAGGTGGAAATGTGATGGTGCAAGGTCAGGGCTATATGGCGGATGCATTAACACGTCCCAGCCCAACTATCTGAATTTTTGCTGAGTGGCTATAGATGTGTGTGGTCTAGCGTTATCGTGAAGAAAAACCACAACCTTTCTATTGATCAATTCGTTTTCTCTCAACTTCTTGCTTTAATTTCACCAGTTTCTGGCAGTAGAGATCCGAATCGATGGTTCTACCCGGTGGTAAAAGTTCATAATGAACAATGCCCTTCCAATTCCACCATGCACACAGCTTGCTTTAATCTCATCATTTGTTGGCAGTAGAGATCCGAATCGATGGTTCTGCCCGGCGATAAAAGATCATAATGAACAATTCCCTTCCATTCTCACCATACACACAGCATCACCTCATTGCGAGCTAACCCGGGTTTTGCCACAGTCTGCGAAGCCTGACCGACCTTTTTCGCGCGTTCTTGTCGTACGTGATCCACTTTTCATCACCAGTTATCAATCTGTTCAAAAACGATTAGGTTTGATTACGTCTCCATAAAGAATCGCATGAGTACAAGGTTCATTAGATTTCTTTCAGTGAGCTCGTGTGGCATCCAAATATCGAGCTTTTTTGTGTACCCAGCTTTTCTCAAATGGGTCAAAACTGTTTTGTGGTCAATTTCCAGTTCTTCAGCTACGTCGTAACTACTGATATGCCGATCTTTCTCCAATTTTTAAAAAATGGCGTCCATTTTATCCGTAACAGGGCGACCAGAGCGAGGTGCACCTTTGACATCAAACTTCCCGGATTGAAAACGCTTTAATGAACTTTGTGCTACTCTTACTGACACTGCATTACCTCCATAAACGACACAAATTTTTTTCGCGGCTTGCGTTGCATTTTTTCTTTTTTTGTAATAAAATTTTAAAATTCATTTATCAGATTCGCTCATTTTGACAGAAAGAAAAGCAAATGAAATATAGCTGTAAACAATTTAATTTGTTTCTTTTTTTAAGATGTAACCTTTTTAATGTCATCAAAACCAGCCAGTACAAATAGTACAGCCAAAGAAATTTTATTACAAGTGTATACATACTATATGCGAAAATACCTTTTCCCCGACCTATTATTTGTGACATTTGTGACCTTTCATTTTAGTATATACCGAATTATGTTTCCAAATAATAACAACGTTGACAGATTTTTGATAACTGCTTTGTAAATTAAGTTCCACGGGTAACATAACTTCAACCAAAATCTTAATTATTGGTAATGATAATTAAATTTTTTTTTTAATTTTAAGTATTTTTTCCGTTTTGCATAGTTGTGTGTTTTACCGACTCTGATATTGCTACATAGACACACACGCACACGCAAACGCGCACGCGCACAGGCACGCGCACGCGCACACGCACACGCACACGCACACGCACACGCACACGCGCGCACAACACACACATACATACACACATACATACACACACACACACACACACATATGCACGCAGACGCAGACGCAGACGCAGACGCAGACGCAGACGCAGACGCAGACGCAGACCCAGACCCAGACGCAGACGCAGACGCAGACGCAGACGCAGACGCAGACGAAGACGCAGACGCAGACTCAGAGGCAGAGGCAGGGGTACACACACCCACACCCACAGCCACACCCAACATACAAGCGCGCGCTCGAGAAAAGTCAACGTCATTTAAGTACGTCTCCAATTTTATTACTGAATAGTAGATATTAATAGAGTTAATCGTGTTATTTATTGCAATTAACATGTCAGAAGACTTCAATATTGATGAATTATTTGAAGAATCACTTCAAGCACTGGTTAATGTTTGTGAAAAAAGTGGAAATTTAAAAAACAATTTACGTCGATATTTTTAAATCTGTTTCAAGCTTGCGTAAAGTTTACATCAAACTACTGAATAATATGTAGACTAAGGATGCTGAAATTGTTAATTTGGCCAAGCACCAAAAGGATTTTCCTGAATTAAATCCTCCTAACGTAAAAATTGATAGAAGATTGACATATTCGGAAACTGTCAAAAATATTTCAAATACAAGTGACAATAAAAAATTTAAAGTGTTCGTTAAATCTAAAGTAGATCAATCTGTTGATGTAATAAAGACGCAAACTAAATCTAAAGTGAACCCTACTGAATTACAAATTGGCATTAATACATTTAAATCTTCAAGAGATGGTAGAATTTTGATTGAATCTGAAATCCAAAAAGATGCAGAATTACTGCAAAATAAAATAAATGAAGTTTGTGGAAATCATTTGGAAGTTGTTTATTCAAAGTTAAGAGATCCTCAAATGATTATAACATTCCGGAAGAAATAAGTTTAGAAAGTGCGAAAGAAATTATAAATTTACAAAATCCTGAATTAAATTTAAACGAGGATTTACTTATTCCATAAGCCATTTTTATAAATAAAAGAAAATTGTCAAATTTAATAGTTGAAGTTAACTCTACAGCAAGACTAAAATTATTAAACAAGAAGTTGAAATTGGGATGGAGTATTTGTAAAATTGAAGATTATATAAATGTAAATAGATGTTTTAAATGTTCTAAATTTAATCATAGGGCAAAAGATTGCAAAGGTGAAACAAATTGTCCTATATGTGCAGAAAATCACAGTCTTAGATAATGTAAGGCAGTAAAGGAGGAACATAAATGTATTAATTGTGTAAATAGGAACAAATACGCGAAAAATGAAAAAAATAATGAAAATCATTCTGCCCTAGACAAAAATTGTCCATGTTATGTAGACATTGTACGGAAGTACGAGTATCAAGAAAATACTAATTATTAGATAATGGCTCATAAATCTAGAAGAAAACTTAATATTAAGTGCATTCAGTTAAATATGCAACATTCAAAGGCAGCCACTTTAAATTTCATAAATCGCCTGAAAAATTATAAAAAGATATAGCTTTAGTACAAGAACCTTACACTGTTAAGAATCGAGTTAAAGGATATCCAAATGATTACATTATTTTCGAGTGTGGTGATAAAAAAAAAGCAGTTATCATTTTGAGGAATAACACATTATGTGAAATTTTAATTACCAAAATTGTGTTGTCATTATAATGATTGTTGATGAGAAATCTTAAATTTTTGGAAGTATATATTTTGATATCAATAATGATCTTAATTGTAGTTTGAGAATACTAACAAATATCATTGAATTAGGAAAAAGGGAAGCACTATTAATTGGAATAGATAGCAATTGTAGATCTAAAATGTGGTATGATAGAATTACTAACACTAGAGGAAAAAAAAATTTAAAAACGTTTTGGCATAAATGGAAATTCAATGTGTCAATGTAATCATGAAGAATAAACTGTTCACCATTTATTATACAATTGTGCAACACTAAATAATCAAGGAGATGTATTAATTAACAGAATAAGAAATGATTGCGAAAGCTGGCCAATTCTGGAAAACATTTTAATTTCAAGATTTATGTGTTATTTAAATGAATTTGTTAAAAGTATAGATTTCAAATTTTTAGTTACCTAATATTTATTGTTGTCTTGGATAGTAGTTATTGTATTAATTTTATTGCCGTGTTAGTTATGCCTAAGTTTTTATTTGTTAGGCAGTTAGGTAATTTCATAGTAACGTATGAATGTTATTATCACTGTTCATATGTATATGATGAACACTTAGTTAAATTGATGATATAACAGTTAGAGATAATAGTTTTAAGTATATTATAAAAGATAATTATGCATGTAATATGTTAATGGTGCATGCTGAATAAAGATTATTGAACAAAAAAAAAACCCACACACCCACACACCCACACACCCACACACCCACATACCCACACACCCACACTCCCACACCCACATACACACGATAAACAGGTTTTGTAATCATAACTGCTATTTTCCATATTAAATGGTAATTCTTACCAGGTTTTACATTTATTACTATGTAAGTTGAAAATATTTTAAATACGTGCGCCCCTCGAATGGGATGCGAACCTTTGCCCTGTTGATCGCTATACAAGGGTTCTAGTAGTTAAACTATTATTTGATTTATATAATTACAACCAAGAATTCAAATTTCTTAAACTTTTTAAGGGTTATTATATAATTTATTATTATAAAATCTGTAAGTATCTTAAATTAATATCCTATTAACGATAATACACACATAAAAGGATTTTATGGAATAGAATTCAAACTCCTGAGAAATCGTTTGGTAGAGCCCTTGTCTAACGAACAAGAGATCACAGGTTTGAATCCTATCCGAGAGAATATCATTTAGGTATGTATTTTAAAATTTTATATTTATATAAAACTTACGCACTTAAGAATGCAAATCGGTTGAATTTATTAAATGTTATGAAGACTATTATTATTGAATTACATACTTTTGTCATCAAAGTAAACGAAATATGCGTACCTATTAGTAATCGCTTTAGTATGTTTAGATATACGACATTTTGTAACTAATCAGAAATTAAGAAATAATACCAAAAGTGATATTGGGTTTCTCTGTAACGATTCAGTTATTTGCCGTAATGCTAGCTTACTTATTCACTGTTCGTAACCCAACGTGGTCTCAATTACGCTTCTGTATTGAATACGTATCGAAACCATTTCTCTTCTTTCAAAGGCAGCATTCATATATATCTATTGAAGCTTTACATTTGTATACATTTCTTTCTTTCGGATTTATTGCTCGATTTTGATACCCATTCACATATGAATGGAGTTCATTGTTAAAAGTGTTTATTTGGCAAATCAGTATCGATAGCTTTGTTTAAAAGCATTCATTCTACGAACGTGCGGAATCGCCTATGTTCTACAGGTGCATCTTATGTGATTTCAGAACCAATCTTTGTTTAAGATTTGAGAGCGTCATGTAATTGACGTCATTGGATTAGCATGAGCTATACTATCAACAGGTATACGTTCGTTTTTATAAATTCCATTGCATTATTCAAATGGTGATCGTTGAACACGTAATTACCTAACTCAAACCTAAATATATGAAAGCGTTGTCATACTTCAAGTAAGCTTTTCTAACATTGGACAGCTTTATAAGAAAATATAGTATATTTGAGGATTTTTGTTTAAATTCATTTACGCTTTAAAAATTACATTTACATAACGTATTTTTTATAAATCTAAGGTAGTTTATAAAGTATAGCATTGCATTCGCAACATATTTGAGTTTATTGTGTTTGCTAATTGCAACAATTGTAACAGTAAACACAATTATATATCCTGCAAATAAACAAAGTAAATAGGCATCAAAGCAAATTATTTTCTTTGATTTATTCAGCCGTTTCACAAATTGCAAGTTTAATAAAATTTGGGTGTTAATTAATTACTCAAACCTGCAATGTTTAGTATCACGTTAATTTGCTTTAACGCGACGAGCTAAATGTGTATATGTGAGTTTGGGTCGATGCAAACTGATTTAACAGACTAAAATTTGTGTCAATTAACAAAGCAGTTTATTGTCAAAATTTGCAAATTTAAATCAACGGTTCGAAATAAAATTGTAATAAATTGTAAAATCAAGAGTTGAGTTAGACTTGATATACGGCCAACAAGGTTAAATCATTTCAAAGTAGAGCATACTTAACCCTAGTTGGCAGCAGTGGTTGAAGGGTAAATGACATTGGATAATGTAGAGCTTGTATAGAATACCTAACCTTAATATTAATAGTGTGAACCCATATCATCTGTAACGTGTTACCCTTGTACTTATGTCGTAAAAGGCTTTATTAACCTTCCTATATTGTATGCTAACTATGTTAATATTTTCATAAAATCACCATTCAATGAATCGATTATCATTTACATACGCTTGCCAATCGAAGTTATAGAATTTTTAATGGAAGTTACATTAAAAGTATACAATTGAATAAGTTTGTAAAGGTGATAAATGAATTTTAAGCTATTTTCCAAAAAAAAAATAATAATAATAAAGAATTTGTATTAAACGTATAAGAGAATACGATAAATTTTCTAACTATATATATCTAACTGCTTGTAAGAGATTTTATTTTAGAAAACACGAATCCTGGTATTGGTCGACCGAATAAGTATAGAGAAATAGAAGATTTTTTTGCACGAAACGTTTTCGATTACTTTTTTTATATGATGTGGAAATAGTATTTTCTTGGTAAATTTAGACACATAATTTTACATATGTGTATCTATATTTGTCAGTACAACTACAAACTAGTGCATAAGGGTGAAAGAAGAGATTTCATACATAAATTTTATTATTGGATTTCATTTTACCAAAAGAAAAGAGACTAAAAAGGAATAAAACTAAGTTATACATTATAAAGCAAATTAAGCAAGTGTTATTGGTTTGTGGCTTTAGTATAAGTATCCAAATTTGAAATTCTTTATAAAAAATGTTGTTGTGGAAAATGTAACAATGCGTAATAAATTTTCCCATAGTATGGTTATAGTAATATTGGAAAAGGGACGGTTCGTTTATTAATAAATTAAACCGTTTTTACGAAATCAATACGATAACTGGTGTTACGACAGATTACATTAGACCAATATCCGCCACAAGCCAACTAAGGTGAGTATTGTCATCAAAACGTTTCCGAGAAAAAAAAGCACGTTTTGTAATAATCGCAGTCCTGAACAGCCAAAGTTTAGCCTTCCATGCTAGTCCACTTAGGAGGATGGAGAGGGAGATATTAAATAGCTACGAGACGCCTATGAACGGCTACTTTAGATGTTTTCAGGGGCGTGTCGAATGTATCAGCGAACACAGGCGCCAGGAGGCCAAAGCCGTCGAACGCGCCTTAAAAATGTATATAAATTCAAAATTCGTTGCGATTAAAATAATACAATATCGCCTTATTTTATTATAACTTATTTATGATCTCAGTAATTATTCTTGTTCTAACATGAATAGTTCGTATAGTCGTGTTAATATCATGTATACAGTGGACTCTTCATATTAAATCGCCGATGGATATATACGCGGGAGCGCGCGGGCGACGCAGCGGCACGAATTTACAAAATGAAGCGCAAGCGTTCTAACTCGTTTAGTCTTGTTAAAACATGCATCACTTGAAATCGTCTATGATTCAACAAACATATTATTTGCTTCATTCTCCTTCAGCAAGCAGTACTGCACTAGTGTAGAATTTATGTACCTTGTATTTTTAAAATATTTGTGAGTGAATGTGAATTTAAGAATATCAAGAACATTAAAGATTAAAGGTAAGCTATTTTGCATTTAAAATAAACATACATACATAACAATACGCATTTCCCAATAGGGGTAGCCATCATGTTTGCAAAATCTAGAAAAAAATGTAATAAAAGCGAAATTATTCGAGAATGTTGCTTCATACTTTCCTATAATTAAAGCAAAACTAAAGCAAATAACGCAAACAAGACTTTTGGTAATAGAATAATTACATTTATAATTTATTGAATATTTTTATTTAGATGTCTCAAGAAAGAAAGAAAAAGAAACTCTCCGGGCATCAAAATTTAATTAATAAAAAAAGACGCCAAGAAGAACAACAGAAAAATGCTTCAAAATTAGCACAGTATTTTACGAAACAAACAACCAGAACTGACCAAGATTATCCGCCAGATTCAATTCAGGAATCAGTACCCGGTTGCAGTGTAGATGAATTCAAAATACAAAGTCAGCCAGGACCAACTCTCAGTGAAGATAATCAAATCGTTTTTGGATCTGGGGACTATACTGAAGAGACAGGTATAGATACAATAAATAAATGTGCATTTGATGACACAGGGCTTTGGCCGGAATCAATACCTCACATATCTAGGCAAGCTATTATAAAAAAGGGTCCTAAACAAATAAAAAACTTTAATTTTCCTCGCGATTTGTTGGGTCGAAAATTTTCTGAAAGTTACTATAAGAGAAACTTAAAAAATGGTGAAGAATGTAATAGAAATTGGTTGATTTACTCAATTACGAAAAATAATGTTTATTGCTTTTGTTGTAAACTTTTCAGCAAAATAGATTTATTCAGGGATTTAATGACTGGCATCATATAGCAATGTACCTGAACCGCCATGAAAAAACTTTACTAACTACAAAAAATGGACAGACTTGCTTCTATCGTTCAAAAATAAAACTACTGTTGATTATTTACAGCAAACAATATTAGACATTGAAAGTAAACGATGGTATGAAGTAATAAAGCGAATAATTTATGTAATTCAATTTTTATGTAAACAAAATTTAGCACTTCGAGGCAAAAGCAATAATCTTTACAATCGCAATAATGGCAATTTTTTAAAATGTATTGAAATGCTAGAAAATTTTGATCCTATTATATCGGAACATACACGACGCATAAATAGCGATTCTGAATTTCACAAAATGCCAACATATCTAGGAGAGAAAATCCAAAACGAAATACTTTCCTTAATGGCTTTTAATATTAAAAATCATATTATAAATTTATGTCGACAAAATAAATATTTTTCAATAATATTAGATTGCACTCCGGATGTTTCTCATATTGAGCAAATAAGTGTAATAATTTGATTCTATCATTTCAATTTAGTATTAGGATCGACTGAAATACATGAACATTTTTTAGCATTTTATCCAATTTTAGATGTTACAGGGGCTGGATTAACAACATTTCTTATTGATCTATTACAAACATTAAATTTAGACATAAATAATATAAGAGGCCAAGGCTATGATAATGGCTCTAACATGCGCGGCAAAAATAGTGGCCTACAAAAAAGAATTTTAGATTTGAACCCGCGAGCTTTTTATGTTCCTTGTGCGAATCACAGCCTGAATCTAATTGTAAATGATGCCGCTAATGTCAACCATGAAACAATAAATTTTTTTAATATAATACAAGAATTATACAAATTTTTCTCAGCGTCTACTAATCGATGGAATATCTTAATCAAACATGTTACTAATTTAACTTTAAAGCCCTTATCCGAAACACGCCTGTCAAGTAGAATTGATGCCATAAAGTCTCTCTGTAAATATTTACCACAAGTTTTTGATGCATTATTTGAAATTTGCAATGACCACACAAGAGTCGACGAACAATCTAAATACCAAGCAAAATGTCTGGGAGAAAAAATTTCTACATTTACATTTATTTACTCCGTTAAAGTGTGGTATGATATTTTAAACCAAGTAAATTTTGTGGGTAAAATGCTTCAATCTCAAATTACAAATTTTCAACTTGCTTTGGATGCATTAAACAAACTAAATACATTTTTAACTAATTATCGATCTGATGCTAGTTTTGCAGAAATTGTTGAAAGTTCCAAATTAATTGCAGAATAGTTTGACATAGGAACTGAATTTAGTTGTGCGAGGCCATCAAGACGACGTAAAAAATCTACTCAATTTGATTATGAACATGAAGATCAACCTATAGTAAATCCTGAAAATTCATTCAAAGTAAATTTTTATTTCTGTATAATAGATCAAACTTTAATTTCGTTACAAGACAGATTTTCTTTATTAAAAGAACATATGGATTCATTCCAATTTTTATTTTCATTAGATAATTTACAAAATAAAGAATATAAAGAATTATTTTGCTGCAAAAAATTACAAGCGAAATTAACTCATGAAAATCAGTCCGATATTGACACAGATGATTTATGTGAAGAAATTTTACAATGTGAAGTATTTATTACGAATTCAAAAAAAGATATATCCCAAATAATTCAGTATATTTATTCAAATCATTTAGTAGGAGTTTTTTCCAAATTTTACTGTATTCTTTTATCATTACCTGTGTCAGTTGCGTCCGCGGAGCGGTCTTTTTCGAAATTAAAAATCATAAAGAGTTATTTACGCTCAACAATGGCGCAAAATAGATTATCAGATCTCGCAATAATTTCAATTGAGTCTGACATACTGGATAAACTTGATATTCATGATATTATCCAAACTTTTTCTTTGCTAAAAGCTAGGAAAGTAAAATTTATTTAATGACTTATTTACATTGTTTGTATTTAATTTACCGTATAATATGTATTATGTTTATATTATAAATATTATATTTTTCATTTATTATTGTTGTTTATCTGTTTTCTTGTGTTTGTAATTTTGTATTTTAAATAAAAAAGTTTACACAGACTATTTCAATCTTTGTGTGTTTTTTATTTCAATGCGTTAAGAATATAACAAAAACAGTCATTTAAATGTCCCTAGACATAAGCCTAAGAATTATAGTATTTCAAATTAATTATTCATTATTTTTTTATTCATGTCGTATTACTTAAAAATGCTACTAGAGAATTAAAAATTAAAGTGTCCGAACCTATAGTTGTTGGAGCTCTTATCACCTAGGCATGCAAAATATTTATAATATTAGTTTTTGATACAAATGTTTTTAATTAATGGGGCGCCATCAAAAATTTTGACACAGGCGCCGCATGCTCCTTGCGCGCCCCTGTATGTTTTAATATCTTAAGTAAGAGGAAAACAGGAACTAGGGAGATCATTCTGGAGTTTAGAATCGTTATAGAGGAATGTGGATTGCGCCCGTTTGGTACGAAAAGTGGGTTTTGTTACTGCATATTGATGATGTGAATGAGCGAACCGAGCATTCTCAGCAAAGGTGGCCTGGATGGTATCAAAGATTACAATTCAACAGCGTAATAGATAGATTTGAACATACAGTGATGCCAAACATAGCAATAAAGTCTGAAAACTTAAGATCTGAACCACTCATACTTACAACAGGAAATAATACTTCCCCATTTAAGGATACGTTAAAAGTTTTTCTTGGCCCCAATTGCGATTTCAGGTTTAATACTTTGATATGAGATAGAAGGTAAATTACCATTATTAGTAGACTAATAATGCTGAACTACGTTGAAGAGTGCTGTCGTCAGCAAAGCTGTGGACCAGGCTAGCCGTTGTACACGTAAGATCATTTATGTAGGTATATTAGAAAAGGGATACGTGCTATAACTGATCCCTGTGGCATTCCCGCGTTAATGCCACCTTCTTTTGGAAACTACGACACATATTCGTCTTTTATCAAAGAAACTAGATTCACTGTTGATGAGCGTACCATTTACTCAAACAAGGTGAGCTTGGCATGGAAACATTTACGACAAACTTGGACAGATGCTTTTGAATTATCGAAAGCGATTACGACTGTTTTACTGAATTGTCTTAATTTATTGTTCCAAACTTGGGTGACGTATGAAAGATCACCTGTTTAACGACTCTACCTCGAGCCATATTGGTGGCCACTAAGGAGTTTGTTTCAAGGAAAGAGAGCAATTGCTGATTAATGACTTTTTACATGATTTTATACAAAATGAAAGTGATGGCAATTAGTCGGTAGTTGGACGGTCTTATCGCCCTTTTTGAGAATAGGTTGAACATTTGCTGTCTTCCATGATGTAAGACGTAGCGATTAAATAGAGCTTAGATACGAATAGTACTAGCTCGGGGGACATTTCTTTAGTACAGTAGCTGAGATCCCATCTTGGGATCAAGCCTACTGTTGATCGATTCCAGAAGTTTTTAGCGAAAATGGGTTCCAGAATCATTAAGCAAAAAAATTCACAAAAAGGTTTGCTTTGTCTACAGAATCAGCAACTACAGATCCACCAAAGGATGTCATGGCGTGATATGAAAATGGACTAAAGCTTTACTAACGGCTTTAGCTGAAGACCAAAATTACGACAGCCCAAAGCAGCTGTAGCTATAGGAAATTTCATGTAAGTTTAGTTGCACATCATTAATTTATGTAAGTAGACCGGACGTTCTAGATTGAGTCACAGGCGCATACGAAATAGTAATATGTATAATTTGGTGGAAATATCTAAATAAATTTATGGCGTGCATCAGTTTTTTTGTGCAATATAGTTCATTACATTGTTAAAACTTTTTAGCTTTAGCAAAAACACTTTGGTATGTAGTTTTAGCACCAACATAGTCTTCATGACTATCTACCGTTTATTAAATTTCTATTTAGCATAAGATTTATTTTTCAAAAATATGATATCGGCATAAGCCTTATTGAACCAGAGTTGGGAACTAGAATGACCTATACGGGAATACACGAGAGTTGCTATCTATAGTTCTGGCCTTGGCAACAGTAAGTGTTGCCAGATGACATCTAACGTTTCTATTGGAAACCTGATATTGTTGATTATAACCTTCTTTTGAACATTTTGTCATTTGTGTTGTTTACAGTAGCTTGAAAAATTCACCTCGGACAAAAAATGGAATTAACTCGTGGAGGTATTCGTGCTATTATTCTTTATAGCATTCGACATGGAATGTCAAGACGAGTGTATCGATGAATTTTTATACGACGATGAAGCATCATCCTACAACACTTTAAAAAAATTGATATAACGAATTCATTCATAGCCGATGTTCGTTCTAGGATGAATTCCAAGAAGGTCATCCAAAATTCCTTGTTATACCAGGAAATATCGACTGATAAACCAAGATCGTCATATAACATACCGTGAGATTCAGATATCTTTGGGCATTAGTATAACAAGCATTAATAAGATATTGCATGGTCATTTGGCAGTGAAAAAATGTGCTCATGTTGGATCCCGCAAATCTCACAAACGAAGGCTCATGTCGATTGGTGCATGGAGATGTTGAAAAAATACGATGAAGGTGCATCAAAGGCTGTGAATAATATCTACATAGGTGAGGAATTATGGAACTATGCATATTAGCCTGAAACAAAACAACAATGGAGTGTGTGGGTCTTCCAAAATGAACAAAATCCAACAAAAGTTGTTCGTGGAAGAAGCACATTAAAGCAAATGGTAGCCTCTTTCTTCGGTATTACCTGAAATGTGGGAGAGTGGCGTCAAAGGAATGTAGGACGATCTGTTCTGAATGGTATACTACCATCTTTTTGCCAGAAGTCTTCGGATAAATTCGGATCAGATCAAAGAAGTGTCTAATCGTTCTTCATCATGACAATGCGAGCTCTCACACATCGGCTAAACAAAGGAATTTTTGACCCGCCAAAACACGGAATTGATGGGTCATCCGCCATATAGCCTTGATTTGGCACACAACGACATTTTATTATTCCCGCACATCAAAAACAAATTACGTGGTGAACGATTTTCGACATTCGAAACAGCATTCAAAACGCATGTTTTGGAGTTAACTCAATCGAAATGGAAAAAGTGCTTCGAAAATTGGATCAAAAGTGTATTGAGAATATTTTGAAAACAGTAAAACTAATGTCGTTCATAAATATTTGTTTTCTCATTATTAGGCCAGAAATATAAACAGCCACCTTCGCATATGCCCATGAGGATGACTTCAGTTACTGAAAAAGTATGATCTGACGATGAGGACCAATTCAAACAATATTCAAGTCACGGAAATCTGAAAACTAAAAACTAAATTTAATGTTAGACATTATTAACATTGGATTTCAAGAACTGGTTTAGTAGATAACAGATTATTTATCAGTTGGAGTGTGTAAACATTAAATTTATTACCCATTAAAATGCAACTATTGTTGAACTAGTACGCTTGCGTAAACTGTCGAGCTTTAGTTTAGTAGTCTAGGTAGTGAATTTAGAGTTTATGATTAATTGTCTTCTATAGAATTATCATTGTAGCTTATTTATATTCTTGACATACACGTTCAACTGTGCATTATAAGTGTTTTGTAGCTATGGTCTCATAATAAGTAAGTTTATCAGCCCATTTCCACAGTCTTTGTTTTGATACCGCCACGTTTCGCTAGCGGACCCTGCTTCCGTCACCAGGCTTAATCCTGAGAAGGACTGTTTCTACATTTGAGTGAATACACACACACGCACGCACGCACGCATGCACGCACGCAGCCATACAGCCACGCACCCACGCACCCACGCACCCACCCACCCACGCACCCACGCACCCACGCACCCACGCACCCACGCACCCACGCACCCACGCACACACACACGCACACACGCACACACGCCACGCCACACGCACACACGCACACACGCACACACGCACACACGCACACACGCCCCACGCGCACACGCACACCACGCACACACGCACACACGCACACACGCACACACGCACACACGCACACACGCACACACGCACACACGCACACACGCACACACGCACACACGCACACACGCACACACGCACACACGCACACACGCACAACGCACACACCACACACACGCACACACGCACACACGCACACACGCACACACACGCACACACACGCACACACGCACACACGCACACACGCACACACGCACACACGCACACACGCACACACGCACACCCGCACACCCGCACACACGCAACACGCAACACGCAACACGCAACACGCAACACGCAACACGCAACACGCAACACGCAACACGCAACACGCAACACGCAACACGCAACACGCAACATGTGTATGTGTTGCCTACCCTTTGTATTTTGTCCGAGGTACCTGGCATATACGGTATTACCGCTATGTATTTAGGTTTTTCCTTTCTGGTTACACTTTCCCTGTTGGGTTAGGTGTTAAGTCGGGGTAGTTATTTTTTTTAAATGTCATATGTTCGTTTTTATTTCTCGAAGTCTCTTGTTTTCAGCTCTACCGTACACCGATCTTATACTTTCTATACACTTTTGTGACGATTTGAATTGTAGTTTAGGTACCACTCCGTGTGGGTGGGTTTCCTGTATGCACTGTTGTCATTCGTATGTTCTTTGGTCTTTACTGTCTTTCATGAATTCATTACTCCCTTTAATAAATGTCATTAATAGTTCATAGTAATCGTACCTTCTTAATATATCGCATGTTGATGACGAGGTAGAAAAAAAACACTGTGAGACATATTCCTTTATCAACCATGGATGAACAAATAATGCAAATAATAGCAGATAACCAAGCAGTGGCAAATTCAGAAAATGAGGTCAGAATAATTATAAAAAAACTTTAATGTGATATTTCTACAGAGCTGCCGAAATATTCATTCGCTTCTATGAAACACAATGACGTATGTGCGACTTGGAAAATAAACTCAACAGTTAATAATATTTTAATTTAAAACGGGAATGGTTAATCACTTAAGGCCTAACAGTTGACTGAACGGTGCGTTTGGAAACCCGGCTCTAAAAATTTGAATAGTAACCCTACAAAGAATTATCAACAATTTATATTATTTATTTTAAATCAAAATTACATGTTATAAAACTTTAACAAACAATTTTTCAAATTGCACGCAATGACCAGGGTTTGCACAATATTTCAACAGATCCATGAACATTGCCTATTATTATGTGTGCCAAGGTGTTAGAAAGGCAACTCTACCACAGGTTTGCAACAGGTTTAAATCTCAAACTTATGAAAACAGAACTTAAACAAAAATGTCCTGACTTGAGCAGATCACATTTTCAGGAGTGGGTGATATTTCCCTCACGCAGAGGTGGAGCTCTCATTTTTATGACAAGTAATTTAAAATTTAGTCCGTTACAAACGTATTTATTATTAAGCACCGAATATGTATTAAATACTGTGCCGTTCGCATAACAGAGCAGAATATAACAGAAATGAAGCGCTTTAATATATGTAGTGATTTTAACATTATGTGAACAAACGTCGTTTGTTGTTGTTAACTCTAAATACAGCAGTGGGTTCCTCTGATCATAATATACGACTGATAACATCACCTAGATTAAAATGCACGCACCCTGCCACACACACACCAACCAACCAACCAACCCATATTGATCATGGTTGCAATTCAATTCAATTCAATTCAAAACAAGTTTATTTAATTATTGGTACAATTGAAGATAATAAATGGAGTTTTACAATTTCAGTCGGCTGCTCAGGCGAGGTAGCCTCTTCAGCCGGTTGATTACATAGTTTTTTGATTTAAATACATTTCATTTGTTATAAGTTTATAACATGTTATCTTATTATCTAGGCAAAAAAAGAAAAAAAAACATGTTAGTTGGTTACGTTACTTAAGTGAGTAATATGCTATTCCTAATCTAGTGGATGTTGTGGTCGGGACTGGTAGGTGTAGGTGGGTGGGCGGTGTTTCCTTGGAAGAAGGAGGCTGGTCCCTCGGAGCACCAAAATGGTTCAGGATACCGGAGGTCTGCATAGCTTCTTGCGGGTGTTGCCTGTTGAGAATGGAGAAAATTATTAGTATTTTTAATATTGCATTGTTAATTAAATTTTATGAGTTATATATGTGATGTTTTGAAGTGAGTTGAGTGGTGAATTGTAGAGTTTTAATATGTAAAGTTAGTTATATTGATACAGTTAGCTATACTTATCCCGGCATCCTTACTCATCGCCGTTCCGGAGATATTTACACAAAAAGTGCAAACACCTCCTGACCGTGTGTGAGGATTACTCGCCACAGGTCAGTCGCAGTTTATGCCGAAACTAAGGCCGCTGCCACCCTTCGGATGACAGGTAGGACCTTCGCCATATCCAAACCTCCAAGGAGGCTAAGAACAGCGTCGAATCCTAAAGCGGGTGAAGCGGGCTTTTTTACGTCTGCGGCTTTCACCGCATCCGCTACTTCAGCCATCTCGCTACCGCTTGCCGTCGCTTTGGCGTAACTAACGCCGGTTCGGACTAGAGAGGGTGCCGCTGTGGGCGGTGTCCTCTTCTGTCGCTGTTGTGGTGTTTCTTCTAACTTCTTCCGCTGTGGTGGAGCTTCTGTCTTCCTCCGCTGAGGGAGACGCGGGTACCTCGGGCATCCCCTGAAGTTGGCCGGATGATCACCACCACAGTTTACGCACCTTGCCCGGTCCGTACGGGGTTTGGTGCACTCACTGGAGTGGTGGTGTCCTGCACACTTGACACAGCGTGCCGCCGCTCTACAGTAACGCTGTGCGTGACGGAATCCCTGGCACCCGTGACACTGCCCGATGCCTGGTCTCCGCCTCAAGTCTTCAGTGGAGACACGTAGGCGAGCCACGTACTCCACCAGCCGGATCTTCCTGAGGTCCTCTTCGGTTGGTACCTGGACCAGCAGAAGCGGGATCGGTCTGCCTTGTTTCTTCATCCTGAAACAAGCGCTGGTGTTAATGTCGTGTTTTTTCAGCTCAGAGGTAACGTCAGCCTCGGAGATTTCTACGGGTATTCCCCGCAGAACCACCTTGAACAAACGTTCCCTCTTTGCCTGATAGGTATGGTACGGTGTACCATGCCTATCCATATACCGCATTAGCCTGTCACGGTCCTTGGCAGTGGCAGGCTGGATCCGGTGATCTAATTCTCGGGAGAAAGCAACCCAGTTCTCCCTCTCGTGAAGGATTACTGGCGGTACCCTCTCCCTGGCAGCGGGAAGCTCTTCTACGTCCGGGCGGTCCATGGTGTCAGCAAGGGCCTCGAACGCGTTGATGACCGTTGTGGGCGTGGTCGGGCGGTCTCTAGAAGATTTCTTCGGCTTCTTCTTCTGGAGCCGGAACCCGTCGGACGGTGGCGATTCTTCTGCAACGACGCTTGATGGAACTGCTGGACGCGGTGTAGTAGCCATCTCTTCCTCCAATTTCTTCGGCTTCTTTTCCTTCCTCTGGATCTTCTTGTAAGCATCTTCTTCGATGGAGGACCAGGGCTCGTAGGGGACCTCTCCGACGTCGAAGAAGCCATCGGGTAGCGGGGCGGACATCTGCTCATCGTGACGACTCCGAAGAGCGTACGGGATCCTCTTCCGGGGCGGTGTCTCTCTACCTGTCATCGTGAAAACGACGCAGGTAGCAGAACGTACGCACGTAAAACTCTTAACAAAGTACGTTTACTATGTTAGACGCGTTGCTCACTGAACTGCTTGCAGACAGCGAATGTCATGGTTGCAGTTTCTAACGAACACTTAAACGGTACCTTACGGAAACCACTTATTACTCCCTTCAAAAATTCCTTGAACGCTAAGACATTATTAACATTTTTGCATGTATTTTTCCTATGTATTTGTCAGATATTTATTGTTAAGTGACATCTGCTTGTTTCTATACATTTTCTTTTTATATAACATTTTATTAATAATATACGCATAAGTTGTTACTCTGTAATATGTAATTTAGATCAGCTATATGATGTACAGGATGAGTCAACCTTAGAATAAAGTAAAATGGTGCTTTATGTGTAATCTTTGCTAATAAAATGTATCTATCATATTATATGGATAGTAAGTGTGCGCATTTTAAAATTATTCTTTACTATACAGAGTGTTCTAAAAAAGCAGGTCAAGACAAAGTTAGTAATTTTTTTAGGAACAGCGTGGACATCATTCGATTTTTGGATTCTACGTGTGATTATAAAACCAAACATAAAACATTTGTGGACCAGTGGTTTTGGTTTTGCATTTGTCGGATACAAAATGGGCTGTCTATTTCGTAAAAGTGCATATTATGCCTATTTACAGCACTATTTCTGCTAAACGTAGCGTCGTCAGAAAACATAATATGAGATAAAAGTTTCGCCTAATTTCAAATTGCACACTAATCCACCGGCAAACGTTTACTCGTCTTTCGAAGTCATCATTGCGTAATTCCTGGTTTAATTCAATATGGTAAAGACGATACTTATATTTTCTAGTTGTCCGATTTTCAGCTGATTGTGGCGTTTGACATATTCCTCTCTGACAATTACTGACATGCGCGTTTTCTTCAATATGAAGCAGATTCTCAAGCTTTTTTTCTTGTTAACTGGTGATCCTACTCATCACTGTTTCTTTTTACATAATCCACACTGCCAGTAAAACCGAATCTCTGTATCAAATTTCTAAAAGTGAGCCGAGTGGGTTGATGTTGATCAGGATACTTCATTCTGCATAACCTTTCACCAAGAAAACAATTTTGTTAGCCTTTTCTAACAAATAAAACATCAATTAATTCACTTCTAGATTAATCCATTATTTCACTATTGAACACACAAAGCTTTTACAAATCTTAGATTTCATGGCTACTGCGAATATACACAAAAACAGTGAGAGATAGGTATAGGACAGGAGGAATTCTGTGTATTTTTCACACAGCGTAATAATATACAGGGTGTTCCACTTCAGAAATGTGATATTTTTCTCAAGTTTCGCAGGTTCGAACATATACTTTGAACAATTTGTAGCATTTATCTCTAATATTTCTTTTGTAGAACATAGGTTTAAGCTTGGTCTTTCCTTATTCCAAATACAAGTTTTCCTCACAAAACACAAGATAGTATATAATAAAAAAGTTATACTTGTAAATGAGATTTTTTGGATAAAATTCGAATTATTTCAATAACCGTAATTTTCCTTTACTTCTTTCCTTGTTCCAAATACAAGAGTTTTCCTTACAAAGAACAAGATGGTACATTATAAAAAAGTTATACTTGTAAATGTGATTTTTTGGATAAAATTCGAATTATTTCAAAAACCGTAATTTTACATGTATGAAAGCTACATAAATAAAGTTGTGTAATAGCACTTTGAATCCAAAAATCGAATGAGGGTAGTTCTATTAAAAAAATACTAGCTGTGCCTTACCCCGATTTTTTGAACACTAAGTATAGTCAAGAATAATTTCAAGATGCGCACACTTACTAGCCCTACAATATGATCAATACATTTCATTGGCAAGGTTTACCCATGAAGCACCAGCTTACTTTACGCAATCGTTGACTCACCCGGTACATTTGCATAAATTGTAATATTTTAGTATTATATATATATATATATATATATATATATATATATATATATCACATCACATAAATATAATGTATTGTACAATCAATTAATTATATATTATTGTCTAAATATTTATCTGTTTAATTTTTTTATATAGTTTGAATACCACTGGTAAAGTAAAGTAAAATGATTTTATTTGATTAGAGCAACGACCAAGGCTATAATGGTAGTTCAAACGCAGATATATCTTCAGAATTAATTATAATACAAGAAAGTATAGCAATCGGAAAAAACCACAAGAATAATAGCACTTGATAGAAGTGAATTCAAATGATGTGGTACTCCAGAACAGTAATCTAGCAACAGATGTCCTGAACTTAATAATGTATGTAATGCATGCAAATTCAAATTCACAATTACGATTGTGCTAGAGCAGACAATTACAATAAGAATCCAAAACCATAAAACGATAAAACGACTAAAAATAATGGACTTCAGAAAACACACTATGACAGTGAAATGTCACCTTTGACGTGCAACAGCAAGCGTATCAATATTCCAATGTGCAATAAATTAAAATTTTGGAGTGTGCATTTTTCTTGTAGAAAGAAGCTGTCAAAGCACCACTAACGAAACTACCAAAATGAAAATCTTACTGCTATATCAAGCTCCATACACTGCGCTCAATGTAAATTATTTCTTGCACACTTGCTAGCTTTTTCTTTTAGTTTGTTATGTGCAGTATTCTAGTCAATTACGGAAATTTGAAACATTGGCTATATTTGATTGTGATTTATGATATGTAGTTTAGTGATAGAGTAGGTGCTTTCGTTTAGCACTCACGCCTTATTTGCAGCTTACTACAATACCAACCTCCATACAACTGGATCGACGCAGGTTATTTCTTAGACATTTGCTAGCTTTTTCATTTAACTTGATAATTCATGTTTCAGTTATATACAGTGTTTTTAATTTGGTTGTGTTTGCTAAAGTAGGTGTTTTCATTTAACACCCATACCCACGCGCTGACTGCTAGTCAATATCCATCAGTTGTATATTACAATCGCTCTGGTACGGATTGAAATCATGATACTATGATCATTACAACCTACTATTTGTGTATATAACTTACGCAAACGTCCACATGGTGGACGGTGGTGTCTAATAAACTCAATGCTATTCATATAAATAATATAATGGTGTTTCACAACAAAATTACTAACATGTTGCCTATTAACTATTTAAAAGTTTTCAGCAACTGTTTCTTACGATTCTTCATAAACATCATCGAACACTTTATAACTGTCGTCATACAAAATAACTGATATAGTAAGCGTAAGGGCAAGGCCGAAAAATAATATATTGAGAAAATGAACAATATTAATTAGCATAATGCTTAACGCACTTCATTTTAATATATTCGTGCATGTGATACTAATATTGATAATGGGTTTAAAGACTTCCTCCTTTTCATTCTCGCACAGTTAAACAAAAGATACGTAAAAATAAAATGTACAATAGTAAACATTACAAAATTAACAATTAATTCAGCACTGAAAAAGATAAAATTTATAACTGGAGTGATGCGAAGTATACAAGTAATATAACAATAATGTCTTTTCGAACGGTTAAGTTTTATTATCATCTATTTACGTTGGAAAATGGTCACGCCCATAAAGTTTGTTATATATGACATATTTATTGCCACACTAACCCATTCCTTTTTTCATGTTATTGAACGTGTGATTAATACCATTAATGTTATATATTTCTTATCAGAACTAATCCAATATTGATTTTAAGAATTGTTTGTTTAAAGTTTTATGTTTTTCCGAAACATAGTAATTTATAATTTTAAGAAATAGGCATTTGACACTATTTACGTAAAGAAGATGGCCACTAAAACGTATTCATTACGTTTAAGGGAGTAATATTCATCCAGTTTGTTATCATTTCGAGTTAAACATACTTACTTGCAATAATTTGTAGTATCCGGCTTTCAAACCTTTTGACAAGCACGAAAATCAGCAACCTCTAACTAAACTGCTTTGTAACAGGTTAGAAAGTGTTTACAGCTTCATATCTAACATAAAATGTAACATATAAAGAACATTCTCCTCTATTAAAAATATTAAGATATCTGGTGTGGAACACCACACGGCCTTCCAACCTACAAAATGGAAATTAAAAGTAATGAAATAATATTAATAACATTTTTTTTAGGATAATTATGCAACTGCCTTTATAATAAGTTCATTACGAAAATAGCTAGGATTGTAAAAACAAAAATAATAATTTATGTGAAACGGACGTTTAAAACTTCATGACAGGCAGAGGTTAATAGACATCCATATCATTGAGTAAATTTG
This sequence comes from Vesta saturnalis, assembly GCA_036346205.1. Classification (NCBI taxonomy): domain Eukaryota; kingdom Metazoa; phylum Arthropoda; class Insecta; order Coleoptera; family Lampyridae; genus Vesta; species Vesta saturnalis. Next base: position 592,551 of record JARFJB010001881.1, read on the forward strand.
GCCAATGACTAGATGTTAACTTGAATAATTAAAGGAAATGAAATAATTTTTTTTTGGGTATCTATGCATCCTATATTGTACGTTCATAACGAAAAAAAGCAACATCCTAAACAAAAACAATAATCTATGTCAGAATGACGAAAACTTCATTTCAGACAGAGATAGACATAAATACACATTACCTTAAAAAAAAATCCATAGCCACCCGCGTCAATAAGATATCAATAATATAGTTTAACCATTTTCATTCATATTTAATTAATTTTTAGACCTAACATACGTTATATTAAGAAACTTTATAAAGAAAAGTTATGTAAAATTAAATTTTGAAAATATTGAAAAAAAATCTATTGCATAACCTTCCATACCTACATATGTATATGTAGGTTGGAATGTAAAAATTGACCGCTGATATGTAAGCGTTAATTTTTAATGTACACGATTTCGCCTACTGCAGTAGGTGTGTCTCCACTCAACATTCCCGTATGCACATATAAATGTATATATATATATATATATATATATATATATATATATATATATATATATACATACATCATAAAAGTACTAGTGGATCTATATAATTACCTAATAAAACTACGTACATACAAAAAGACACTGAAATATTTTGATTTCATATTATACATGTCCTTCAACACTTTAATTCTACTCTAAAAGAAAAATTAAAAATTTATTGAGGATTTTCACTTTTTTTAATAAATATTTTAATAGTGTTTTAAGTTGCACTTTCAAACATTAATGTAGGTAATGTCCAACGCATTGTATTTAAAACAAATTTAAAAATACATATAAGTAGATTGTAATGCTTAACGCCTGTACAAAATTTTGGAAGTACCCCATTTTAAGTGGAAATGCAAATTAAAATAAAATTTAAACACAATTTTAACAAAAAAAAATTTATTTCCTTCCTTGCATTACGAGTCCAATTACTTAACCATGTGGCCGTTTGGTACTTCTATGTTTAATGTATATTCTTAGCACAATATTGTTAAATTGGTACAGATTTTACAATTTTTACCATTTTTGTTAATTTATATATATATATATATATATATATATATATATATATATATATATATATATATATATATATACCTTTTTCAGGATTTTTATTTATGCTGCAGTATCAGAATCGAAAATCTTAGTTAAAAGTCTCAATTTATGTAAGAATAGTTTATTTTTATGTAAATGCCTTTTGTGGCTTGAACTTTCATACCTAATAGTTTTTCAGTGCCTTTCATGCGTATAAAAAGTTTTTAATTTATAGCACGATTTTTACGACTGGTTTACTTGACAAAATTTGAAAACTAGGTCTCTCTTCATGATCGCAATGCTTTCGTGTAGTATACGGGAATGTGAAAGTTGTATCCGTATTGCTACTTGCCTATTAATATTTAATGTCACTGATTGTGTATAAAGTAGTATACATACATATCTCGGCAAAACTTCATTTCTCACGCGCAAAATAGTTTACTTTGGCTTAACAGTTTCGGTGAACCATTGTTTCTCACGACAAACAATGAACAAAGTTTTACACTGTTATAATACGTACTATTTATTATTTGAAAGTTTATTTACTTGTAACCTTCTTATAGGCACATGTTGTTTAACATTAAAATGGGTACAGAGGTTTGATGCGAAACTTAACGCATTTTAAAAACGTTCCCTTCTTTTAATACCCGTAAGATCTTTGTTTTAGTTGTACGTGCCCAAATAATCACTAGTGAAATCTTTTTAGTAATTTTTTTAGATATTAGTATACTGAGGTAGTAAAATAACACAGTATCCATCTATGCGTATGTTTTGATACATAACTTTTTAAAAATTGCGGTACAGATAGGAATAAGGGCATAAAAGAAGAAACACTATTGCGAAGGTACGTGGTACGTATATTTAAAGAAATTATAAATAGAAATTTATGTATATAGTAAGATACATTTTGAATTTGTGAAAAGTTTGCTTTTAATTTTTAGTAAACAATCAGAACTAGTTACCAGTGGAAGTGATTTGTAAAGTCGAAAAAAAAAATAACAAACAAACAGGGCCGGTAGCAACCAAGCAAAGCGTTACAAAAAAAATTATGAGTAAGCTAAAATAAAAAACCAATCCAAAAAAAAATGGTTAACACAATATTATGGAACCGATTCAATATATACTGCGTACCTAAATAAAAAAAATTAATTAGTTGTAAATTTAAACAGCAAAAAAAAAAAGATGGTACTACGGAGTAATCCGGATCTTGACGAAGATTCTGTAGACGAAACAGAAGATGAAACAGACACAATTTACATATAGAACAACTTTAAATGGATCGGATACTGCTGCAGTATTTCAGTTGCAACGGCGTTAACCGCAGAATATACTCACCCAGGCTAGCAGCCGGTTGGTTGTATTGAGCAACTTGACTGTGGGCGGCAGATGTACGGCAGCTAAATAAATTTGGTCGAGAGCTTTGGAATATGGAGAGAGTTAGGGCACCACAAGTTTTCTTTAAGACCCTAAACTTGAAAAGGGCATAAAAGAAATACTATTGCGAAGGTACGTGGTACGTATATTTAAAGAAATTATAAATAGAAATTTATGTATATAGTAAGATACATTTTAAATTTGTGAGAAGTTTGCTTTTAATTTTTAGTAAACAATCAGAACTAGTTACCAGTGGAAGTGATTTGTAAAGTCGAAAAAAAAATAACAAACAAACCGGGCCGGTAGCAACCAAGCAAAGCGTTACAAAAAAAATTATGAGTAAGCTGAAATAAAAAACCAATCCAAAAAAAAATGGTTAACACAATATTATGGAACCGATTCACTATATACTGCGTACTTAAATAAAAAAAATTAATTAGTTGTAAATTTAAACAGCAAAAAAAAATTCAATGTACGACTCTGCGTAGCTCCCTCCTGCGATCTCAATAAAACAAAGAAAAAAAGTTGATTTCCGGAAATTGAATTCTGATTTCCGGAAATTGAGTTCCGAATGTATTATCTTAAATTAATTACAAGAAAATTGCTATGGAACTGAAGGTACGTTAAACACAATAAAAATAAGCGTAATTAAAGGAAAATGCTGTACAAGAGTCACAATAATTTTGGAGGTGAATGCTCTTCACAGGTATCTTTTTATAAAAATTATTCAAGGTTTAAATTATGAATTACAACAATGGAGGTTTCAATTAAACTTAAACGTGAAACAAGTGAAATTTTACAATTAAAACGTTAAGTGAATCAATAGTATGTATAAAAAGAAAAGTTACGTAACCTCAATGTTTAATTTAACAATGTGAATGATAATATTAATTTTTAGCGAACCAACAAATATCGACAGGCGATCTTCTTAAGGTATAGATTACAACAATGGTTTCGTTTGCAAGCAATAAATTATAAGCTGTACTAATCTGAGCTGTTGTAGTTGTTATGAGAAGCAGAACGGTAGGTGTTGGATTGGAACGTAGACCAGAGATGATGGATTGTTGTAAACTGCAGCCGAATTGGATACCAGTTGCGTATACCTTGCAGGTATTAGATTCCTTCTGGATGTAATGATGGTAATTCAAATTTGTAGTTCTTGATTTAGTAATTAATTAAAATATGCAGAAACGAGAATAATAAATGGTTAATCGTGAAGTGTTAACCGTGGCATAAAATATATGGTTGAAACAGAAAACAATTTGGTTTAGAGCGTTACCTGAGTTGGTGGGCGGCCAGACAGGAGACGTGCCAAGTATTATCCGGAATTTCCAAAATATAATTGTACAGACATGTAATTTATAAAATCAATCAATATAAAGCCTGTATTCAATTTTCAATATGGGGATGCACGAGATTTATCTAGAACTTTCAGATTCAAGTACACCACAATGCACGAAATTTTAAATAAAATTCAATAGAAAAATAGAACCAGAAAAATGCTCGAAAATACCTAACAATCAATGACAAAATTTGACCTAGGGACCAAGCTATTGAAATGAGATTCAAAATTGACATAACTAATGACATCTATTATCGAAAATATGACTTCAAAGATTTTTATTATCCAGTAAGAAATATAAGTTGAAATTTGATTATACACGTAACATGCGAAAAAAATTGGCAGCTGGACGGGGTTCAAGAATCTCGATGCGGGTGTTAGTGGCCTACATATTCCAGAGAGTGATGTAATTGGTGATGTTGAACGTGCATCTGGAATACATAGAAAATATGCCCGTGGTTTTTATGGAGGAAGCCATTGAGTCAACCGTTCAATCTTTACGATATCAGGCAAAAAGAGAGAAGATCAAGAGCAACAAGAAAGAGAGTTAGATATCGCGGAATCTGAAATAAAACGCCTATAGTTAATAAATAATGTTGATAATTTGAATACAGCTATCCTGGTTAATTAAAAATTGAGTAACGTTCAAAGAATCAGCACAATAGAGAGATAAGAGCAACAATAAATAGATTAGATTGGGAGTTGATCGGCCTATATTAATAACAGTTCATGCTTCTTTGATAAACATAGTAAGTAAAGAATACAAATAAATAAACAAAAATAAATAATTAGTGGAGTTGATCGGCCTTTTTCCACAGTTCATGCTTTTTGTAACTGTGGTTTCCTATTAGTGGAGTTGATCGGCCTATTTCCACAGTTTATGCTTTTTGTAACTGTGGTTTCCTATTAGTGGAGTTGATCGGCCTATTTCCACAGTTTATGCTTTTTGTAACTGTGGTTTCCTATTAGTGGAGTTGATCTGCCCATTTCCGCAGCTTATGCTTTTTGTAACTGTGGTTTCCTATTAGTGGAGTTTATCTGCCCATTTCCACAGTTTATGCTTTTTGTAACTGTGGTTTCCTATTAGTGGAGTTGATCGGCCTATTTCCACAGTTTATGCTTTTTGTAACTGTGGTTTCCTATTAGTGGAGTTGATCGGCCTATTTCCACAGTTTATGCTTTTTGTAACTGTGGTTTCCTATTAGTGGAGTTGACCGGTCTATTTCCACAGTTTATGCTTTTTGTAGCTGTGGTTTCCTATTAATGGAGTTGATCGGCCCATTTCCACAATTTATGCTTTGTAACTGTGGTTTTTTATTAATGGAGTTGATCGGCCTATTTCCACAGTTTATGCTATTTGTTACTGTGGTTTCCTATTAGTGGAGTTGATCGGCCTATTTCCACGGTTTATGCTTTTGTAACTGTGGTTTCCTATTAGTGGAGTTGATCGGCCTATTTCCACAGTTTATGCTTTTGTAACTGTGGTTTCCTATTAGTGGAGTTGATCGGCCTATTTCCACAGTTTACGCTTTTGTAACTGTGGTTTCCTATTAGTGGAGTTGATCGTCCTAACTCCACAGTTTATGCATAACCTGCGGAAATAGGCCGATCAACTCCACTAATAGGAAAACACAGTTACAAAAAGCATAAACTGTGGAAATAGGCCGATCAACTCCACTAATAGGAAACCACAGTTACAAAACACTTATAATACAGAAAAAATAAATAAGGTTCAATGTTCAATGACATCAACGAAAAGAACAGTCTCTTCATTCGTACGACACCATTAGGATCTTCCATAAAATTCTTCTTTTAAATCGTCAACCTGTTGGTAGGATACATTTCTTGCATGTTCATCTTCGTGGGTGTAATCGATATTGTGCAGCACAGCACAACACGGCACTATAAGAGCGACACCTTATGGGGCTAACCTCAAACGATTGAGGCACGTAAAACATTCTTACAAAATTCCGAAGCAATTTTCTAGTAAATGCCGGTTAAGACGTTGCTCAGTTGGATCATTGCGGTTTCTATTTACTGGGGGATAAGCCACTCTTTGAAGTGCCGTCCCCCAAAATTGTTGCCCCCGGAAACGGTCTCCACCCTTCTTCGAAACGGTCAGAAATCAATGAATTTCTCAACACTCGAGCACCGTGAACACTTCCTGGCCAATATGCATTCACCGAATAAAGTTAAAAATTCGGACCATATATCATGTTTAATGAATGTTTACCATGTTGATTGATGTATTGCGCTTCGTTTATTGTTGGGACATCTATATTTACAATCGTTCCATCTACACAGCCACATGCAGACGGAAAGCTTCTTTTTCTGAAAAAAACACTAGCGCAATGTCCATACTGTTAGGCCAACATACAATCCGTCTGAAGAACCTGTTAACTATGGCTCTTGTAACACGCTGCACCACTCTACATACGGAAGACTTAGAAATTTCATGCATCGCCGATACGACATGCTATTGGCCACCGTTACCGATCCAATACAATTCTAGGACAAGTTTCTTCTTTATTGTTAATGCATGGTTTCTTTTAGTTCCTCAGGCAAGTTCGACTTCTACAGCCCGAAGAACCACTTCTACAGTGGGTGTGGATAGAGGAAAACTTTCCTTGAATTGGAAATCTGTTAATTGATCAAAATTAGCTCTTTCTTTAAGTATTCTTTTAGCCACATCTTCATCGTCACTTTCATCACTTGAGAAAATCAAATTGTGTCGAAACATTTTTACCGTAAACTTTACACGCTGACATGTGACAACACTCAAAATATGCAAAGTGCAGGTTAATAATAAACGAAGTGCTAAGTTGACTAAAATATTTATGAAACAGGTAATTCTTGTGCAACTGAACATAAATTAAAAATTATTATTATTTTTATTAAATACATAAATAAAAATTATTGTCTTTGTTATGAACGAATAAGTTCAAAGGTAAATATGTGATTAAAAGTTATTATTAATTTTATTAAATACATAAATAAAAAGTTTACCTCGAGTAGGATTTGAACCTACGACCTGTACCGCGCCAACCAACAACGCCATCAACGTTCAAGCCCCAATCCATGTAAATTTTGTCTTTACGTATGTAGAACTGATGTAAATTCTAAATATAGTGCGATTACAATCAAATTACTTGTATTAATGGAATGTGAGCCTGCAATATCGCAAGGATTAACACATACCAAAGCAACTTAACTAATATTAAATTATAATAAGTTTTTGTTATGAACGAATAAATTCAAAGGTAAATATGTAATTAAAAATTGTTGTTAATTTTATTAAATATGTACTTTGCTAGAGTACCACGCTAACCAACTGCGCCATCAAGGTTCAAGCCCCAATCGATGCAAATTTTGTCTTTATGTATGTAGAACTGATGTAAATTCTAAATTTACTTATAATAATTTAATATTAGTCAAGTTGCATTGGTATGTGTGAATCCTTGCGATATTGCAGGCTCACATTCCATTAATATAGCTAATTTGATTGTAATCTCACTATATTTAGAATTTACATCAGTTCTACATACATAAGACAATTGTTGAATGATAGCATGGTTAGATATGAAAGGTGTAGGTTCAAATCCTACTCGAGGTAAACTTTTTATTTATGTATTTAATAAAATTAATAATAACTTTTAATTACATCAATAAAAAGTTTACCTCGAGTAGGATTTGAACCTACGACCTGTACTTTGCTAGAGTACCGCGCTAACCAACTGCGCCATCAAGGTTCAAGCCCCAATCGATGTAAATTTTGTCTTTATGTATGTAGAACTGATGAAAATTCTAATTATAATGAGATTACAGTCAAATTACTTACATTAATGGAATGTGATCCTGCAATATCGCAAGGATTCACACGTACCAAAGCAACTTGACTAATATTAAATTATTATAAGTTTTTGTTATGAACGAAAAATTCAAAGGTAAATATGTAATTAAAAATTGTTATTAATTTTATTAAATAGCTAAATAAAAAGTTTACCTCCAGTAGGATTTGAAACTACGACCTGTAGTTTGCTAGAGTAACGCACTAACCAACTGCGCCATCAAGGTTCAAGCCCCAATCCATGTAAAGTTTGTCTTTATGTATGTAATCTTCCATTGCAGCAGCATCAAAACATTAAGATAACATTTCAGCAAGATGGCGCTCTGGCCCACAATTCTCGAGTGGTAACATATTATTCATCTTTAGAGTTTCCTATTTGACAAAATACAACTTTATGTCATAACTTTTAAATTATAGACGATACAATTTATCTGATATGAGCAACGGATTCTTATTAAAAAGTTTTTACCGATATTTAATGTCTTTATAAATAAGAATGTTATTCAATATTTTTGAAACCCAAAACTCGAAAACGGTTAGACGTATCAAATTTTGCTTTTGGTTCTGAGTTTATCTTTAAAAAAGAACCCTGACACCGACATCAGATTTTCTCTATCTTGTATGACAAGGGTACTTTCCATTTAAAACCATCGAAAAAACCTCACCCTGTACAAACCACTATATGAAACGCCAACAATGGAACTATAAATGGGCAAGATGAAACTGACTTCTGGAAAATATCGGCTTTTGTATGACGAGTATACAAATCATGGGAGTTGAAAAGATGCACACCATACAAATTTTAATAATGTCCATGAATTACTATTTTCAGAACTATTTTCAGTCAATTAATTTTCAGGTTTTCAATAAATTGTTTAGGTTTGATGACAAATCTAGTCAAACCGTTCTAATAAGTTCGTTTCAATTCGTAAGATATGGAATATATCCAAGAAAAATTCCACAAATAACTACACTCAGCGTAACTGACCAACAACTACTGGGATTTTGAAGTAAATGCTTACTTTTAGTACATACCTGTTCGAACTACGATGAGTATGGGATAAAAGTTGAATGTAGTCGTATGTGTTACATGGTAAGTACAAAATCACTATTGGAAAGGAAAAGTTAAAGCTTTATCGACGTCACTGCATGAAGCTAACCCGGAAGAATTGGTCCACGTCGATTCTATTTCTTCAAAATCATGATTAATTTTAGATTAACGACTGTGAGAACTTAACAAAAGAAAATTTCTTCCACCGTCCTTGTCTAACTGATAAAATACCATTGTTCCGTCAAAGTTTGCGTTTCACGACAAAAACTACTTTCTTCTACGAGTCTATGGTTTCTGTGCTGTTATCTTCATTCCATTGCTCGAATGGTACTGATGAAAATAGTGAAAACCCCGAAATTATAGAATCTTATAATGTAAGAAACACCAAATGGCTCATCCTTAGACTGTTTCCAGGAATACCGGATTATCTATGATTGCAAGTAGTGGGATCGCATGTGGAGGAAGGTTTCATAAAACATTTTCTAAAAATATTTGTCAGAACAATTAGATATTGCGAATGAAGATACTGGTGTCGAACAAAGCACGACCTTCGAATCTACAAAGTGAGAATAAAAAAAAATGAAATAATTTTAATAACAATCTTTTCAGGATAATTATGCAACCTGTTCTTCCACAAGCTCATAACGAAACGCAACCCTGCGTCCCCTTAGCTGGGGGTTCACTTTTCTTATACTAGTATTGAGGGACTTCCCTTACTTTAATCCTTTTCTGTAGGAGTACCCTCGCTCTAATATTTGTTCTCTTCAGGCTCCCAGCGAAACCTGAGAGACGTCTTCCTTTTCTTTCTACTCTTCGCAGGACAGGCACCGTCAAAAGCGTACTTGGGTATAGCTTGTTCGGGAAGTCTTAGCTGGGGAGCGTTAGGCGTCTCCTAATACCGCAACCGCGAACTGTACTTCAGAGATTCTAGCGATCGGTGGTCGTGGCTTTACCGCCCGGGCTGCAAGGAAGCTAGCCTCTATAAAAATCCACCAATCCCAAGGTCGATTGGAAGTTTTAGGTGCCGAATGAGTTGCACGAGGAGAAGCCTGTGCGTGGCCATGGGGAAACCTAGTCTGTAACATTGAAACGCCTGTGGGGAAAACGGCACCTCTCCACAGTAATTTTGCCTGGTCGTGGTATGGGAGCATTGCTATGATTGACGTTTATTTCTTGCCTACTCGTGGGATTTCTATGAATATTCCAAATCCATGTAATGAGGACCCATAGAAATACATGTCAAGACTCTCCGAAATGTGTTAATTGTGGTGGTCCACACAGGTGAAGATCGACGAACTGCCCAGCGTTTAAACACGAACTACCAATTAAAAAAACAAAAGTGGACAAAAAATCACCTATCTAAATTGTCACCATGCTAGTATCAGGAACAAGAAGAGATGAACATAGCAATGAAACCTGTCACATACGAAATAGTAAAATTAACCCCTAAGTCTAAAGTTCAACCACCAAAAGATACTTAAAGTATCCGTAAGCTTTCAAAACCAATTACTCAAAAAAGGAGGAAGAGTAAAACTCCCGAGGCATACGAAACAGTTCAATCTGAGATAGATAAAAAAAGTAACGACTTCTGAAAATGACCAAGTTTGGGAATCCGATACGGCCGTGATATCTGGAGAACTTTCAGACGGTAGCTGTATGTCGTGGAGAAAGAAAGCAAGAAAAAGGGAGGGTGGTCAAAGGGTAAAAGTAGAGATCCACGTAATCTTGACACTTAGATCATGTTAACTGTGATTTTTCGTATCAGTAGTTAATTGTTTTTACACTAAGATGATGATTTGTTTGTAATTTATTATGCCTATCAAAACTGACAAATATAAGTTAATTGTATTGGTTTGATAACGCATTACCCAGAAATCAAGAAAATCATCATCGACTATGAACCAATATGTTTGTTTCTCCAAGAAAGAAAAAATTAGCTCTACACTACAGGTGTTAGCGACACGCATTACTTACCCAATTAGTGCTGCAATCAGCAATATATACTTACCTAATAAAAAATGGTCTACAACCACCTAATAAATGTGAGACGTCAACTATCTCTTCCAATTTTATTGGTGGGAGATTTTAACTCGCATAATAAAATGTGGGGTTCCGAAACAACCAAAAACAACGGGCGTAAAGTTGAGGATCTTACAAATAATAACAACCTCTTCTTTTTAAATACCGGTTCACCCACATATGTGAACGCTAGATCTAATAGCTTTTCTCACTCATACCTAACGATGCGCTACCCATCATTAGGTACACATCTAAAATAGCCAACGTTAGAGGAGGATATTTTTTCATATCACATACCGATATTAATTCAAACTGAAAATTCATTACCTGTTATAAGCTTAGAACCATGGTGGAACTTAAAACGGGCAGATTGGAATGCTTTTTCGTATTCAATAAAACCGATCAAATTAGTGGCAAATATCCACGACTGTGGGGAGGAAATAACAGAAAACATATGTAATAAGGCTAGAAGAAGTATTCCTCTAATAAAACGAATCCCAAAAAGAGGCGTCCCTTGGTGGACTAAAGAAACTGAAACAAAAAAAATTGACTTGGAATGGTTATATTTCGTGTACATCTCCGACTACCATGGATCAAGTATGGAAGAAAATTAAAACGATTGCGGCTTGTAATACCTACATTATTCCATCGCAATTATGTTACTATAGAACTATAAATAACATTCCCGAGATGGTAGAGGCTTGGATGAAGCGTTTTTGTAAGACCAGCAGTGTTGATAGTTAAAATCGGGAATTCACAGAGATTAAAAAAGCAACAGAAAGGCCAAAACTTTGCTTACAACTCTCCATTTTCTATAGAAGAACTTAACGTCGTGTTGATGACATGTAAAAATCCCATATGAACTAATTAAGCATCTACCGGAGAATTCGATGAAAATTTTGCTTAGTCTGTATAACCTTATATGAACGTCGGATCAATATCCAAAGGAATGGAGGATCGCTACGATAGTACCCACATTAAAAACCACATAAATGTAACGAAATACCGACTAATCTCGTTAACCTACTGTATGGGTAAAATATTCGAGAAAATGGTAAATGTCAGACTTGTTTGCTATCTAGAAAACAATAGTTTACTGTCACCTCTCCAATTCTGGTGCCATCGTCGACGCAGTACCATAGATAGTCTGGTACTTCTAGAAGACCACCTTCAAAAAGTCTTTACACACAACAGCAGTGTTTTTAGACATTCAGAAGGCATACGATTAAACATGGAGATATAATATCCTAAAAACAATACATAGATGGAACATACGGGGAATATGGTGACATTTATAACTGAGTTTCTGTTCAACGGCGAAATTCAGGTAAACATGGGAAACAAAATCAACACGCGAACTTTTAGTTAGTGAGATTCCTCAAGGATCGACAATAAGTGTAACATTGTTCCTGAAAGCAATAAATAGATTGATTGAAACCGACGTACCTCACGCAAAAAACAGTTATATGTAGATCATTTAAGTCCCTGAAATTGCTCCCCACCTAAGGATGATCAAGTACGCTTGACGCAAAGGGCCGTGAATATAGTGCACGAGAGAGCTAAATCGATTGGCTTTACCTTCTCCGCTATCAAAATAGTCTCTGCAAACTTTTTCAGGTTGAGAAACTGTAACTTAAGTTACACCTTACACCTAGAGGATAGTGCAATTAGCAGAAAACGTCAGGTCAGATTTTTGGGAACAGTCCTGGATGAAACGTTGCTATAGAAATATCAAATTGATGACCTTCTCTCCAAATGTAAACGCTTTTTCAACATATTAAGACTCCTAGCTAATATCAATTGTGGAAGCCAAAGGAAAGTTTTACTAACCGTGTATAGGACCATGATAGTGTCATGTCTAGACTACAGTGCCATAATATATCAAGCGACATGTAGATATATGCGGAATAAGCTTGAATCAGTGTATTATTAAGGTCTAACATTAGCAATTGGCACACTTCGAACAATTCCAAGGGGGTCTGTGTTATGTCAAGTAGGTTCCGAATACCTTCATTTAAGGTATGCACTCATCCTTATGCCTTATGGAGCTCGTATTCAAACCCAACCACATCACCTCCTGTATGAGATTTTTAGTTATAACTCATAAGATCAAATACTTTCTGAACGTCTAGCCATTACAAAACCAGCGACAGTAACATGTAAGGATATTTTAACTAAATACAACATTGAAGCACCTAACACGCTCTATACTGCAGTAAATGAATACTCCTCATGGGAAAAGATGCAAAATGTTTTAAAAAATACCTTGTGAAGGACACTAAAGCTAAAATTGACCCTTCCATATATAAACAAGATTTCAAGACAATACAAAATTCCTATAACTGCCAGTTTATGTATACCAATGGATCAAAAACTGGTGACAGAGTGGGCTGTGCATTTGTCGATGGAAACTATACATACAATTTAACCCTATCGCAAGAAAGCAGCATAATTAGTGGCGATAAACCAAGCACTTCTGTGTTGCAAAACTTCTAGTCACAGAAATTTTATTATATGCACCGGTTCCGGAAGCAGCATAGAAGCTATCATGCTTAATTAAAAACAAGATGGCTTGATAAACATTATTACATCGTTAATCACCACAATTCAACTCGAAGGAGTCAATGTGTTAATAATCTGGGTACCCGGCTATGTGGGAATTATTGGGAATGGAAAGGAAGACGAGGCTGCTCGTCTAGCTACTCAAAATAGAACAGTCCATAAAGTACCAATGCGCTTTTGTGGCCTACAAGCATTTTATGAAAACACACTTATGAGGAGTGACGAAGACACTCGCATGAAATCGAAACTGACATGGGGGAGGTAGAAACGAACGTTTATCAAAAAACATACTCACAGTCGTTAAGCCGTACAGAGCAAACCATTATTACCCGTTTACGGATTGGACATTGCCGAATGCGAGAGTAGCAAATGACATCATGGGCCCAATAAAGGATATCTTGTCTTTAAGAGAGAAGTAAGAAAGTATTAAAATTGTTGCGAGACATTCACATGATAAAGGAAATATGAATGAGATGATAATTTGGTAAATCGTTACAGGCTAAATACTCACTAGAGCATCCAGCCCGTAAAGGCAACTTGTGCCACGGCATAGCTGTGTGGTGTTGGCGGGGTTCTTACTTAAAGATCGTAAAAGGCATCCGTAGCTACTCCAAAAATCGTCAAAATCGGTAGATAAAGTGAAAAAGGCGCCACCTGTTAAAATCATTTATAGCGGGAAAAGGTCATGAACTGATGACATATTGGTCTAACAAGGAACCAAAACGTTCACTCAAAAATCTACTACTTCTGCAAAGTCTACTCCAAAAATATTAACGTTTGCATCCTGCCACATAAACACAAAAAAATAAAAAAAACACTTTATTATTCTCACAAAAAATAAAAAAATAAACGCTTTTTCTGAACTACGACAATCGGCCGGACAACGGGTCCACCAGGTACTCAATAATTCTACAGTTGGCTACTACGGTACGCTTTTCATGTGAAACTTCACAAGCGATAAATCTTATTCATACTTACTCGAACTTAATTTAATTTCTTCATTTGATTCAACGTAAATGCACAACTATTTACAAAGCGTTACTTTATTAATTTTACTCATTAAAACTTAAAATTCGGTATATTTATTTAAACAGTTTTTGACGAATATTATGGTTACACTTAAACTATAATCTTTCTTTATTTACAGTAACGAGAATATGTCGCTATTTACGACACCGATGCGATAAATACTCCAGGAGGCGAGAAGATATAAAATAATTCCCAAATTAAGGGTAACGAAACAAATTTCACGATAGCTTCACTTAATCTCCAGATGGCGTAAATATTTCACTACCTCCACACACCCAACTTCGTGAACGCGACGAAGCGCAAACGAGCCGTGGCCCTTACAGCATCATTCCAAGACTGGGAGATACATTCAAAACTCCTTCAGTTATGCCATATTTGATTTTAAAAACGACTACGAATCATACTGCTGATACATTCAAATTATAAAACGGGGTAGAAGCGATATGCCCCTTCCCGTAAATGATCAAGAAAGATGCGTCATATTTTCCCCCTCACAAGAAACTGCAACATAATACGAAAAACAACTTGGAATTTTATTTCTCATTAACAAACGGCGTTTTTAATTTTAAACCTTACGAAAATTTATATAATTTCAATCCTAATATAAATGAATACTAATAAAGAAATTCACTTTAGACTAATACGACAAATTCTAATCCGAAATACAATATAAAGCAAACGATGTATTAACTTAATTTTAACTTTATGAAGACACATAAAAACAACAAATTTCGTTAGCGTGAAAGCGAGAATTGAGTAAATAGAAAAAGAAACGAAAAAAAAAACATATCCAGGGCATCCAAACACACATTACAAAATAGTGATATAAGTGCTAACTTGAAAAAAAAATTCCAAAGTCGACGTTTCTATAAAATATCATTCATACAGCTTAAACATTTTCAATCTCATTTAATTAATTTTGAGACCTGTTTGGCTGTGTATTAAGAAACGTTATAAACAAAAGTTATGTAAAATTAAATTTTCTGTAAAAAAGATTTCCAAATTTTCCTATAAAGTTGGTCGTTATTCAGATATAGAACAAATTTGCACGAACACTTATATTCTATCATAGCAAATGTTTGCCCCTAAATTACGTGTTGTACCAAAAAGTTGCATAGGACATAATTAATCGGTATCTCTAAGGTCTATTTGTTTGGGATAAAAACTAAAAACTGCTCCTACTAACCCCCCTCTTTGCTGTTGAATTTTTCGCAAAATCTCATCAGCGCCAGAAGAAATGAAAATATCCTTTATATAAGTACGTGATGTCGTTATCGTTGATACGCCCGCTACCTGTACCAAAGTACGCACTCACATACGTACACACACCCACACCCATACCCATTATTATTATGGCGGAAGATAAAAAGAATGGAAACCGAAAAAATGTAAATCGTTAGAACACATTACGATCTCTTTGTAATTTAGGAAAGAATTTGAATCGTTTTAAGAATGAATTAGAATAAAAAAGTTGTTGACATGATACCTGTAATCAATTTGAAAAGTATGAATCCATTTTTTTTTTGTTACATAGATACGAAAGAGACACGCTTTTTTTTTATTATTCCGTCAATTACATAGTTCTGGAATTGCTTGATTTGTCTGGAGTTGATTAGCTTCGGGCGCACGTCCAGATTAAAGAATAAAAAGGACGTTCTACAAATCTAAAAGCTCAAACATCATATTAGAGCTTCATTTCTGAGATTTTCATCTCAGAGCTACGTTTTTTTTTGGGATTTTCATTTTTCCTTCAAAGAAAAACGGTGGAATTACAAACAACCAAAACTCTTAATGGTAGTAATCGACCTTTTGACTTTAGTATAGACTTATTCCAGTATAATCACAACGTCTGGATAGTAAAGGTCCGATTACTCAATTTAAGTCCGTAAGCAAATATGAAATCACTTGCTTACCTTTAATTTGTCAGTTCATATTTCCTGTTCTTATTATTTACGTCGTTTAATATTTTTTTTTTGTACGATTGAGCTGTTTCGTTTATTTACCGTATCTGTTTCCAAGACAGTAGGACACTGGTTGCGAGGCCCAACTCGTAAATATTTTACTTACCGACGTTTTTTACTTACCAACGTAAAATGATGTATAGATATTATATTTCACAACAATAAGAACAAAAAATTTGGACATTTCCATTTAAAACCTCACTTTTGACTTTATTTAGTAAAAATTAAATAATTTCAATTGTGGTAAATTTCATACAATCGTGCAAAAAACAGTATGAACATCACGAATATTAACTCACTACTAAATTATAATCAGCCTTACTATTAGCGGTGTAACTTTTGGCTTATTTTTTCTCATTTTATTGCTTTGACAAATATTATTTTAATATTAAAGGCTTATTCACACTGTCACTTTAAATATATTGTGGATATTTAGTTTTGAACCTAATAAGGCAAAATACTAAACTTATTTAATTAAAAATTATTATTATTTTAATTAATAATAATTTTTAATTACATATTTACTTTTGAACTTATTCGTTCATAACAAAACTTATAATAAATTAATATTAGTCAAGTTGCTTTGGTATGTGTGAATGCTTGCGATATTGCAGGCTCGCATTCCATTAATACAAGTAATTTGATTGTTTACATCAGTTCTACATACATAAAGACAAAATTTACATCGATTGGGGCTTGTAGTTCGATAGCGCAGCTGTTATCTCGGTACTCTAGTAAAGTACAGGTCGTAGGTTCAAATCCTGCTCGAGGTAAACTTTTTATTTATGTATTTAATAAAATTAATAATAATTTTTAATTACATATTTACTTTTGAACTTATTCGTTCATAAACTAAACTTATTTGATTTTTGTTCTTATTGAATCATAAGTTATTTATAATTACGTTCGATTTGTAAAACAAAAACAAGATTAAATTACAATTGATTATTCTTTTTATTACACAGGAAGTGTAGTATTCCAAAAAGCAGTTACTTGTCAGAAAGAGTTTTCAGCATCAACGCTTTATAACTGTGTAAGAATTAATGTAATATTGTTAGAACACTGCTAGCCGTCTTATCGATGTTGTTCTGATTCATTATTCTTAAACTGCTGACAAATCAAGCTACCAGATGGGATCCAAACACGTGGACTTGCACTTCCCAAAAATGTTTAATTTGTTACGTGTTTATCGTGAATAACGTGTATTTTCGATAACTTCCGTTACTTTATTTAATGAATGAACTAATTAGTTACATCTAAATAAATATTTCCGTATTCGTTGGTGGAATGTTTTTAATTTCGTACCTAAAAAAATATTTTTCGCACCTCTACAGTTAAACTAATTTATTTAACGTACACATCTTTTTATTCCTTTATAGATATAAATTTGGTATTTAAACAAGTTGCGCCATCTCGAAGATTTAGGGTCATTTAATAAAGTTTGAAAAGGAATCTTGTTTTTAAAAGACAACAATGGGATATCTGTAAAATTTATTTATCAAAAAAATGGTTTTAACATTCTTATCTAGTTTGAATAGTTTTGACAGGTTTGCAATATTGCTTTTGTTAGGGCGTTGTTCCTGATCTTTCTTTTACTTAACACGCCATTTTCCGATGGGGAGATTGATCTTCAAGAAAATTTTTCCTTCCGTTTATAAGATGTTTAAGCATCGTTTCTTTGGAAAATTTTTCATATAAGGTAATGGTTTTTGGTATAAAACCTTACTGACGCTTTACAAGCGGATCTTATTAAAATTTCAATCTTCATATCCTCGGGTAAGTTTAACACATGTTCGACAACTTTTAGTAAATCGATTCCTTCATTTAGGCACTTTCGCACGATTAATTAAATTTATAACATAGGTCTGTTGAAACGAAATCATCGCTATCGGCTCTAAACATCTAAAAAGAGGTATGCTTGTATAAGGTAATTAGTAACGTACTTGCTTGTATCACTTTCAGCGCCTTGATACCGGCGAAATAAAGAGCTATTCTTTATTTATATACATAACTAGCAAATTGGAATCCACTACCGATCACCTCCGTACCTATTCCTACTGGAATGCTGGCTCTCAGCTACTGATTAGCTGTCTTGGTTCCACAAAGTAACTACCACCTTCGAAACACGAAGGGCATTTACAGTTTGGTAATTCTTCATCAAAGGTCAGAATTCTTTATTATTCAATATACACAGGATTTGTGTAATGAACAGTGTATTGCTAAAATCAGTACAACAGAGTTAGGTTACATTCGCTGTTTAACCTTATTTACTTACGTGTAACAAAAATTTATCATTTATAATAACATGCTTTTACTGGAGGCTAAAGTGGTTGAATAATTTAGAGTTTGATTTGTTCAATTTGTAATTTCTTTCTGCATACAAAAGAAGAAAAAACCACACCTATTATTCACTGGGACGTTGACCTACTTAGTTCACTACCTTCACACGGTAGTTGCGCTGAAGCTCCTGTTTTTAAAATACATTATATACAGGGTGGAACAGATATCGAGGTCGTATGAATTACAGTCATTGTTTGAAACTGTATATATATTTATATTCAAATTTAGAATTTCTGTAACTTTTCGGTACTTTGTCTTTCATTAATATTAATTAATTGTCATTACGGATAATTTTGTTCAGAGCAGGTTTTGCTGTAATAAAATTTCTGTACTATTGAATGTCTTGCTGCAATTCTATGCCTTGCACTGAACAGACTATCCGATATTTCTATTTAATACCATTTCTTAAGGGTTTTAATAAAATTCAAGAAACCGAAATCAAAATCATTGGGGATTTAAATTCTATTTTGTGAAACGTAGGCAAGCCGTTTCAAAAATTAAGCACTACTATTTTCATTGTGGATCTATTTTAGATCGCACTTTATGGGTTACTTTCGCCCTTTCGGCTGCGATTTGTAAGTACTTACAACCGTCGGGAGCGGCACAATTAACGAAACTTTTCTTTTACGTTTAGGGTTCGATTAACGAACTAAATACATTTAGTTTTTTTATTCTTTGTGGGCATCTGCGACGGCTCACCACTTGCCATCGTCAGGGCTGAATTATAATTATTTTGTTAGTTAAGATTGTTATGAATACTTTGGGGGAAAACTAGCATAGCATCATTATTGTTTACGTTCGATATTTATTCGGCAAGTATTAATGTGAGTTCAAATTAAATTAAATAAACGGTTACTGTTTGGTTGTTCGGGTAAAAGTTTGTCTCTCTTATAAATTGTTCCTTTTTTTTTTTTGGAGCACTACCTGTTTCAGGTTTTACAGGGCCTGCCCCTACTCTACTCCTCTTTTTCCTTTTTCTTTCCTTTTCTCCCTTTCCTGACTAAAACCTGTGGCGCCTATCCTTTAGTGGCTATCTAACCACGTCAACAACCTTGTAGCAACCCTCCAAAACCCCACGCATCCAAGTGCTCTGCGGTCAAACGACCGTACGCAGGAGTTTAGTCGAGTGCACTTTCAAAAAAATGTTTACATGCGGGTTAGACATGTAGCAAATTGTAGACAAACGTTACGTCACTGGTGAAACTAGCTAAAGGTTTAGGCTTGGACCAAAAGGCGAGAAATTTTTTTTATACTCACGGCTGCATTCAGGACAGAGTCATCTTAACGAAATATTGTAGATTTTTTAATTTTGAACACGACACCGTTGAGAAAATTCATTCCATTCGAAATAAGCATGTTACGGACGGTTGAAGACATGCAACTTCACAGGAATATTTTGAGCGTCAGGAGAGACTCTTCGAGAATTCAAATCAACCATAGCATAGCGTATTAGGGCCTCTTGGAACCCTAGCAGTCCGATTCCAAAATTGGTAGCGGTGAGGGTGCACTATCGATTTCCATGGGAGTCTATAGCAATCAAAATTTTCTAATTGTTCGGGATAACCAGGAAAAGGTAACTTTTAGGCACATCATGTAATAGCCTTAAAATTAACCGAGGGATTCGCAAAATTTCACAATAGAAATGACGGATTCCATTTAAAATAACGAAGATTGTAGCTACTTCCGGTATAACCAGAAGAGCCACAAAGATAAGGAAGGTCAGGTCCATTAAGATTTGTGCAATTTTTTAAGAATTTGATACACATATACGTACATTTCTCTTACGCTCAACCGTTTTTCTTTCTGTGTTTTTAATGAACATTTTATTTTGGCAGTTGAAGAATTATACAATTTTTTTGTAACAAATGAAAACACTTTTTGATATATTTTAGCTTTGTACTGGTGTATAGTTATCAAACATACACTCTCGCGTGTGGATGAAATTTGTCGCAGAATTTTCTTTTTGAATATTAGTATGTTTGAATAGCATATGTATAGAATCTTAAATTCATGTTAAGCTACCGGGAGTTTTTATTTTATGTTTCTTGTTGCAGTTTCGATAACAGGCATTAAATTTAATTACAGATGAAGAGAGTTTTAACAAACATAATATGTGGTGCTCTAATTTATTTGTGTTATCGTGTGTAATAGCGATAGGCTTGGTCGCGGTTAAATAGTTCTGCGTACTTTCGAGCTTAGCAATTTATTTATGGATTGAGTTATTGGGTAAGTTATAGACAGTTCATTTGAGTAATAAGGTTGCTTATTGAAAAGCAGGATGTTTGCATTACGATTCTAAGTATCAAGTCTGTTTGTTTTTCTGAGAAATGTCCATTATGAAGTCTTACCACGGAAGATTTTTTTAGTGTGACGGTTAAAAGATTCATCTGTTCTGAGATCATTCTTGTGTTGTTATTGGTTGGTCTGGAGTTACATTCTCATTGAAAAGGAATAGTGTTTACTTTAATCATTTCCTCAGTTTTGGAGTAAAACCACGCTAAGAAAGTCGCGCTTTGCTTCCTTCCAGAAGTATTTATTTGTTTAGGATTTGATAATACCTATACCGATACTTATTTTTTTATTGTCTGTGTGTATATACCAGATAATATTTCCAGCATGAGGATCTCGCTTATTATAAAAGATACAGATTTGGTTAAATTAGATGAATTACTCCTAAGGATTAGTGAAATTATAGGACACTCTCCAATTTCCAAATTTCCATGTATTTTAAGACTTATGGCAAGAAAAAGAAAAATGTCAAATTTCTTTTTCTTGTAATATCTTTTTTGTTATATTAGACATATAAATTTTATTTACACTTTCTTAAGATATTCTTATGCAGAATTTAAATATCAATTTGGATTTTTATTTGCACTTTCTATTTTTTAGTTTCAACCCCTAAATTAAATTTTTGTTATGGAACGACAAGTCGGCTTTGAAATAATTGATCGTGTTTTTTTATCCTCTTTACAATGATATAGCACATGTACTATCTATTTTTAAAATAACAAAGAAAATTTAAAAAAATGTATTTTATTAAAGACTAACAATAAGTAGGCCGTGAAACATAAAAACACAATCGAATTTAATGTCACTTAAAAATTATTCGTTCCAGAATATTTTTGTGTCAAACATAGTTTTATTTAATAATACTGAAAAGTTTGATATGTTGAGCTGTTACATCTTGTCTCACAAAAACAGTTTACAAGCTGAACCGATGTACTTGAGCCTGTATCCTGAAAGAAGGCAGCCCAGTGCTCGTACGTATAGAAATTTGGTAATTAATTTAAAAAAATATGGTTCATTTTCAAAACCTACTAGAAATCTGAAATACGGAATGAATATGCAGAACTAAATGTATTACAATCAGTTATTGAAAATCCTTCAACATCTGTTAGAGAAATTGAACATAACACTGGTATTTCAAAAACTACATCACAAAGAATTTTAAAACGTCACAGGTATCCGTATAAGTACACCATTCTGCAGGGACTTAGAGTTTGAGATCAGGGGATAAGATTACAATTTTACCAATGGTATGTTCATCATAGTGAGAATAACGATAATTTTCCAGCTACGATTTTGTGGTCTGACGAAAGCAGATTTACAAATAATGGCCTTTTCAATCGACAAACCGTTCACTTTTGGGACCGTGAAAATCCTCGCGTTGTTAAGGAAAGTCGGCATCAAGTGAGATTTGGTTTTAACGTCTGGTGTGGCATTTTTTGCGCTAAACTTATTGGTCCCATATTTTTTAACAAAACATTAAATAGTGAAAGGTATTTGAATTTACTACAAACTGATTTAGAAAATAAACTTGATGATTTACCACTGATTGAGAATATTAATATCTGCTTCCCACAAGATGGCGCCCCACCCCACAATTCAAACATCATCAGCGAATATCCTAATAATCGGTTTCCAAATTCATGGATTGGTAATCGAGGGCCGATCTTATGGTCACCCAGATCTCCAGATTTGACGCCCTTGGACTTTTTCCTTTGGGGCTACGTAAAAAATCGAGTGTACGTGCAAACATTTGAGAATGCCGAAGATCTTCGTGAAGCTGTTCTTGCAGCATTTGGTAGCATTAAACGCCAAAAACATTCAGAGCAATTACGTCGACACTACGCAGGGCACAATTATGTTTAGAACGGAATGGTCAATTGTTTGAACATCTTTTATAATTGGATAATTATCTCCAATACTATTACCTGCTTAACTCTTGTTGTTATCTATTATTTGTCGTTTTCTCATGTTTCACGGCCTACTTATTGTTAAAGTCTTTAATAAAATACATTTTTTTTAATTTTCTTTGTTGTTTTTAAAAATAGATAGTACATGTGCTATATCATTGTAAAGAGGATAAAAAAACACGATCAATTATTTCAAAACCGACTTGTCGTTCCATAAGAAAAATTTAATGTAGGGGTTGAAACTAAAAAATAGAAAGTGCAAATAAAAATCCAAATTGATATTTAAATTCTGCATAAAAAATATCTTAAGAAAGTGGAAATAAAATTATATGTCTAATATAACAAAGATATTACAAGAAAAAGAAATTTGACATTTTCTTTTTCTTGCCATAAGTCTTAAAATACATGGAAATTGGAGAGTGTCCTATAATTTCACTAATCCTTAGTAGTAATTCATCTAATTTAACCAAATCTGTATCTTTTATAATAAGCGAGATCTCCATGCTGGAAATGTTATCTGGGACACGTTGTATATATATATATATATATATATATATATATATATATATATATATATATATATATATATATATAGAACACACACAGTGTGCGGCATTAGTGCGTCGAAGTACGATACATCCGTTATTAAAGGATTTATCAAGAAAAAGTTATTTACAAAAATTTTAGGCAAATTCAAACTTCACATTATAAAACTATTTTAGTATTTACATGGTGTTATATATTACCAGGGTGAAGATACTTTTTTAAATGGGACACTATATATTATTTCAGATTTAGATTAAGCTCATCTCACCCATACTTCCAATATAGAGTTTCATTACGTCATGCAGGGTATTTCAAAAGTTATGGTCAATTGTACACGAAAATTATTCTCATTTTAACGTCCTGTATACCCTAGATAGAACAACCTAACAATATTTTTTTCTAGGCATAACTTTTTGACATTGGTACAGTGTTACGAGAAAGTGCTATTTCTTTATTATTGCACCAATTGAATTTAGAGCGAGCCAAAACTCGAACACGTGATTTTGTCAATTTTTTCAAATGAATCACCCTGTATTTTGTTTTAAAAAGTGAAAACACACTTTATGTTCTTTCATTTTTATTAAGCACTCCCTATAGCTAAAATCGTTAATTTATGAGATATTTTCGGGGATAATACAATTAGTGTTATGATTATCTTCGGTGATAGCTCGAGTTAAAACCGATGAAAATTGAACGAGTGGTATCATCGATTACTAATCATAACACATGTTGTATATGACAAGAGAATATAATGAATGATAATAGAAAATATATTTTTTAAAGTTTACAATTTTAAACGATCTGTCACTTTGATAGAAGATATTACAGTTGCAAGATAATCAATACAAT
The DNA here is from genome assembly GCA_036346205.1 of Vesta saturnalis. Taxonomy (NCBI): domain Eukaryota; kingdom Metazoa; phylum Arthropoda; class Insecta; order Coleoptera; family Lampyridae; genus Vesta; species Vesta saturnalis. The sequence goes on from JARFJB010001881.1 coordinate 616,720, forward strand.
TATATGTTTCTTTGAAACTTTTCGTCAGTTTGACAGTAAACTATTTTATTTTATTTTGCCACCATAATGTTCTTTATACGCCTCCAAATGCGGGCGTAATGTGGTCTTTATAGCACAGAAATGTCTTTGTTGCTAAGCAGCATGATTGACAGCTGACCCATGACATGATATTTCACGTAAGTTGAAAGAATTATTGAAACAACAACCTTACTATACAACCTTTATTAATTTAACAATAATAACATTAATAGTAATATCACAGTATCTTAGTAACAACAAATTAGTCTTTGCGTTTTCACCTTCCATTTTAGAATGCAAATTATTTACAAACAAACAGTACCTTAGCAACAATTTAGCAATATCACAGTATCTTAGTAACAACAAATTAGCCTACTGTCGACTTTATTTCACTGCATTTGCAATTAAAAACTTGCCGAAAATACTGAATCTTTTTAAAGTTTTGTTCCAATTTCATGGTGCAAAATAAAATAAAACATTGTATGTACCACGGGCGTAATTGTAGATTATGGCTCGAGGGAATGTTAAAAGCCCGACGCGAAGCGGAGGGCTTCTATATTCCTTATGCCCTTAATACATAAATATCTATTATTCATTAAAATCGTGCCACAGTCAACATGCGGTGATAAAATTATCACCGATTTGACAGCCTATTCGGCGATTTTGTTTTTGTATTTTAACCAATAAAAGTAATCAAAAGTGTACTATGTGACATGTGAATTATATTCTCAGTTTAATAACAGAAATATATTTTTTTAACAATTTATATTATAACAAGAGGTAAACAAGTGACGGATAGATATTATTGAGTAATAATTAGTAGCTTGCCATTTAACAAACTTCTTTGAGATTGTGTAGTATTTATTAATTTGTACACTTAAATACTATTTGAAATGAACTTTCCTGTGGAGGAATTAACAGACATGACATGGGTGCTGGGAGAATGTATGAAAAATTGTTTATTAGCACAAATATTTACAAAGAGAGATATACCGCACGAATACAACCCCATAAAGTAACGTTGGAAAGGTTAGTAGATTGTTTCAATCGTACGGGTTCAGTAGTTTATGAAAAAAAGGAAAGGACAAAACCTATACTTAACGAAGAAAATGAATTTAACGTGGTGCTTGAAGTTACGCATAATCCACATGTTAGTACACGTGAAATCTCGCGTCAGCATGACTTTAGTGGCAGGTCCGTCTGAAGTATACTGCGTAAAAATAAGATGCATCCATACCATATCCAGTTGCATCAAGAGTTACTCGAAGATGACTATCCCAGAATGGTTACTTTTTGTGAATGGGCTCAACAATAAATCCACAATCAGGCGGATTTCTTTCATTTTGTCCTCTTTGGAGACGGATCCACGTTTCATAAAAATGGATCTGTGAATAGACACAATTTCCATTATTATTCGGCAAGTAATCCCAATTTTATAGCAACTCGTACTCAACAAACTAGGTGGTCTTCGAATGTTTGGGGTGGTATAGTTGGAGATCACGTAATTGGACCACATCTTTTCGATGGAACAATGAATGGTCAGGTTTATTCGGACTCTTTAGAAAATAATTTACCATTACTGTTGGCCAATGTGCCCCTTAAAATTCGTCAAATAATGTGGTAGTTACACGATGGAGCTCCGGCACATCACAATAGATTAGTTCATAACCATCTTAATACCCATTTTCCTGAAAGATGGGTGGGAAGAGGAGGATCCATCGCATGGCCAGATCGTTCACCAGGATTAGTAAAAGTGACTTCTTCAAGTGGGATTGTGTGAAAAACCGTGTGTGTCAAATACCTCCAACCACACAAGATGATATGAAGAATAGAATACGAGAAGCATTCATTCGAGAATTTGGACATTTATTATGAAATTAATTTTATAAGAATTTTGATTTAATAACCGATGTTTTCTGAATGTTTTATAATAATTTGTCACACTTTTATTTGTTCACGGCTAACTTGTTGTAATAGAAATTAAAAAAAAATCTCTTCTGGTTATTGAACTGAAAATATCTCAGAAACAAACGATTTTAGCTATAGGGAGTGCTTAATAAAAATGAAAGAACATAAAGTGTATTTTCACTTTTTAAAATAAAATACAGGGTGATTCATTTAAAAAAATTGGAAAAATCATGTGTTCGAGTTTTGGCTCGCTTTATATTCAATTGGTGCAATAATAAAGAAATACCACTCTCTCGTAATACTGTACCAACGTCAAAAAGTTATGACTGGAAAAAATTATTGTTAGGTTGTTCTGTCATGGGTATACAGGACGTTGAATGAGAATAATTTTCGTGTACACTTGACCATAACTCTTGAAATACGCTGTATAACGTAATGAAACTATATTGGAAGTATACGTGAGATGAGCTTAATCTAAGTTTGAAATAATATATAGGGTGTCCCATTTGAAAAAAAGCATGTTTGGTTCACCCTGGTAATATGTAACACCTTGTAAATACGAAAATAATTTTATAATGTGAAGTTTAAAGTTGCCTATCATTTTTGTAAATAACTTTTTTTGATATCTCCTTTAATAACGGATATATCGTACTTCGGCGCACTAATGCCGCACCCTGTAGATATAGTGTTAATGAACTTGTACGTATTATTTCGTTAGTGTATGTATGATTACATGAGATTTTTGTCTTTCCTCACGACGTTATCGGTCTTACAGCGTCAAATTTCAAGTATACTTTTTTGTTTACGATTTGGATGAAAACTTTTAACGTAATAATTTGTGAGAGATTTCTCTGTTGGATTGTTTGTCATTTCTTTATTTCATTTTCTCAAGGTCTAGAATTTCACTGATAAGATTTAACGTAAAGTTAGAGTAAATAAGATTGAGGATCATCAGTTGGTATATCAGTACGTCATTTTATTTTGAGTACGTGCAAATGTTTTGAAGCTTTACAGGAAACGGCGGACCAGTAATTTTTTTGTTTTTTGATGTGGAATACTCGAATTTATGTGTTTAGACCCAGATACTGTCCATTATAAATAAACTGGCACCCCCTTACTTTATGATTTTCCCCTATTGTGCCTTATTATTACGAACTATCCTATTTACAAAATTACGGCCACCCCTTTCACCACGAAGCTACCGTCATCCCTCCACTTATCTGTTACCTCAGATTCTACTGCCATTTTCGCCCGTAACAGTACGCTCAAGATTAATATTGTGGACATCATTTACGAAACGCTATTTTATTATAAAGGTAAGGAGGAATTTTATTTTCGATCATTCTAAAAGAACAATACTGATGAATGTAAGAAATGGGTATCTTCCATGTTAAGCCATGAAATTTCGTTCAGTTTATATGCAATACGTTGACTTCTTTAACTCCAAAAGAACTCCAGAACAAAAATTAAAGTGTGACAACATAAGTGAGGTACGCAATAATAATTTTGGAATAGTTATTAAGATGTTTAATTCCGAAAATGTACACAAGCATATGCATAGATACGTTGTGAGCAATACCTTAATGTTCGAATCTCGGATTAGTGTCAATAACCAAACCCAGATTTTTAGTACAGTTCGCGAATGCCACTCCATTGACGCGAATGTCTAACTTTGTTACTAAATTCTGCCGTTTTTGAACGGTGTTGTGTGAACCGAATAATAAAAAAAAAAAATGCAATCAAAGGCAATACGAGGCAACGATTATTCAATTTTTATCAACGCCTTCGTTTATTTGCCAATACTAATTTTGCTTTTAGACAAATGCTTCCTAGTGAAAAAGTCTTCCTTTAGTAATACATAAGTAGCCAGTAACGTCTACTAAATTATAAGCCAAATTAAAGTAGGTTTCAATATTTAACTATTTCTTTCAATCGACTACTTCTGTACTGAATCTTCCAATGTTCAGAATGTTGGTTTAATTTCTTAATTTTGATTTTTTGAAGGGAATTATTCTATAGAACATTATGTCAATAAAATACATCTATGATACAATACATAAGTTGTATATTCAAAAGAATCTCATAAAATATTTCACAAACTAGTGTATATATCGTCATTTTCCTTTAATACTTCAATTTCGTATACCGTATTATTCCAAATTCCTTATTTTCCACGCTCCTGTAATCAAGTTATATCAGTGGATTGACAGGTATATGGAAACTGCCAGCTAAATTGAAATTTATTAGGATATTACGTTTCTAATACGCATCATTACTTCATCATTTCTCTTTGGCTTAGAATGAAATTGACAAACATAGTTTGACATAATTTTGAGCTGTTAGATGAAGATGAATAAGCTGTATTAAGATAGAGGAATACAGGCCATTACCTACAGAACACCTTTTAAGATAGATAAATGTGCACGATAAATTATAACTTATTAATATGTAGATCAAACTTCTGTGTTTGTTAAATAAATCTGTTTTCATAAGGTGAACAAACTTTCTCTTAAAATACGAAATTCTTTAATAAACAAATTTTATTTTACATGTTATGTTCGTAAAACTAATTTGGGTAAAAATAATTAATTAGATTTTGATTTATGCTTACAACGGTCAAAATTAAGCAAGTTTAAATCAAATATCATGTCACAAGATAAATTTAATTAAAATGTGGGTCCAACCAAATTAAATTTGTAGTACAAATAATCGGGGTATATTATCTCAGTATCTAAATAAGGTAATTTTATATTAAATTGATACTAATGTTCTTAATTTTTGATGCGGAGTGTAGAGGTTTACAGGTGACGGTTACAAGATCAATAAATGATGGATGATCCTAAGATGATTTTATGGTAGACTTTATAAACTTTAACTAAGTTTATGAAAGTTGATAAATCGTAATTTTTTATCTGTGTCCTCGTTAACTTTTTAGGCGAACAAAAGCAATAAGAGCGTTACATTATCATTACCAAAACGTTTATATAGCAATAAAAGGAGTAAATTAAAAAATTGCACATGTTAAGGGTTAACCTTATAAACATTAACAAACTTTTTACTTCATAATCATAGACATGGTAATATGTAACTTTATTCTTAATAGTTATTGGTATAAAAAGTGCATAAAGTAAGCGTTTAACAACGTGCGTTTGTCCAACGAGGCAACCTGTCGAGTGAAATGAACACTTTTTGCACGGTATTTAAAATACTAACTTTTTTTTAGGAGTTATAAAACCTAAACGTTTCGACAACACTTACAGTTATCTTCGTCAGCAGTAATACTATCACGAGTTGCATGCAATATTTTCAATAATATTTCTAATTTTAAGCTATAAAACTATTATGACACTTACAGCTTGTTTCATTTACTTAAACTGACAAACCAGAATAACTTTTCATGACTAGCCAAGAAACATATTTGTTACTTATACCTGATCTCGGCAAAAAAAAAAACTAAAAAGTGCGCATGAAGCAATCTCGGTTCGTAAGAAAACGCAATTTTCCATCTAAAAATTTTGAATGAAATGAAACATTTGATAGTCTGAAATTTAACTATAGTAATTTAATAATTATACTCGTACAATGCTATAATTACCAAGTTTTCTTTTTTTGAGTGATCGTAAAAAAACTAGGAATTTTATTTTAACATATACAGGGTTTCGCAAAAAAGCACTAGTACCCAATCAACGCATTGGCCACCTCATTATTTAAGGGGTAACTGAACATTACTTATCGTCAACACAACAATTTAATTGCAATTTAACGTAATGTCATTTATGACATAGTAATCTGAAATTCTACAAATTGACTCGAGCCAAAACGGCTTGCGCTATGTAAACTTATCCTATCTCTGAA
>JARFJB010001881.1:630000-772500 GCA_036346205.1 Vesta saturnalis
TGCGCATGTGTGCGCGTTTGTGCGTGTGTGATCGCTGTAATTCAACTTTTGTACAAGAAAGAGAACCCAAACGATATTTTCAATTACAGGCCTATTAGTCTGCTCTTCTCATTATCCGAAGTCTATGAATCTACATTAATAAACTACTTACGAACTATTTAACCAAATTTAATGTATTGAATAATTCACAGCACGGATTCATAAAAAATAAACCTACAAGTACTGCTTTATGTGAGTTAATTTCAGAAATTGTGACATCCTTGGATAAAAAAATTTTAACCGCTGGACTATTTTTCGATTTTTCATCCGCGTTTGATACTGTTGATCACAAACTGTTGCTGGATAAGGTGCACAACTATGGAATACTTGGAAATACCCTTAAACTGTTTCATTCGTACTTATCAAACAGGAAACAAGTAACAGAGCTGCCACACAGTGCACGTAGTGACGTACCTTTTATTTGATTAGGAGTTCCACAAGGATCGATCCTAGGACCGACTCTATTTGTAATTTACATTAACGATATAATACCTTATCCTTTAGAAAACGATAAAAATATCTTTATTACTTGTTATGCGGATGACATTAACTTTATAACTAAATCAAACAAGACTCAAGATCTTGTGTCGAAAATCCATGGTAGCTTCAATAAACTGAAATATTGGTACAGTATGAACAAATTAATTGTAAATCTTGAGAAAACCTTTGTAATTCCTTTTGGAAACTCGCAAAAAACGTGTAATATCAGAAATTTTGTAGAAATAACGTGTTCCGGCTCTATTACAATGTTATGCATTACTATAACTTCGGAATTAACTTGGTCCCATCATATTCAAGATGTCTGCATTAAACTTGTGAAATTTTGCTACATCCTTCAATTTTTAAGTCTTATGTAACTAGAACAGTCTAATGACGTTATATTATGCCAATTTTCACTCGCACGTTCTTTATGAAATTATCATTTGGGGCGGAAGTGCACAGATTGAACGCATTCTCAAAATTCAAAAACGAGCCATCTTGTAAATCCTATTTTCCAAAATTACGAATTTTAACCGTCATTGACACATAGATCCTTTGATTATCAAATATGACTAACTTTAAATTATCCGATCAGTGTTACAATACTCGTCACAAAACTTTACTAAGTGCTCGTAATCACAAAACAACTCTTTTTCAAAAGAATTTGCTGTATAGTTCCTGCAAATATTTAATGAGTTATCAATCTACATTCGACAAATTAATAATTTGGCAAAATTTAAAGTAAATCTTAAAGAATTTCTACTTATACATAATTATATACCTTAAAAGAGTTTTTGAATTAAAGTAATTGCATTCCTTGGTCTTTTTTTCTTCTTCTTGTTTAACTAATGTATCTTAATTGCTGACAATTATTACATACATTACCGTACAGCAATGTATACTGATGTACTGGTATAAATATATTATTATTATTATTATTATTATTATTATATATTATTATTATATATTATTATTATTATTATATATTATTATATATATTATTATATATATATTTTTTTTTTTTTCTTTCTCGGATAGCATCGGCTACATGGCCATTAGCTATTCCCGCTAGAGTATTAATAGGCTATGTATTATATATCTTTGTATAAGTTAATTTGTTTTAAAAAATGTATCATACTATTTATCTTTGTGGTATTATCCTCAAATATTCCGGCTGGTGTCCTTGGTTGGTGTAATACTCTCCTTGCTTCTTCATACATAGGGCATTCCAGTAAAATGTGGCTTACTGATAATTTCTCATCACATAAGTGGCATTTCTGCATTCTAGATAGTCCTAGTAAGTGTAGGTGCGTGAGTCTAGTATGGCCTATTCTCATTCGGGTCAACACCACCCCTTCTTTCCTATTCAAATGTGGATTTCTGTTCCAAGGCTTAATGTCTTTTTTGATTTGTCTTAGAATTGTTCCCGAGTTGTCCCATTCTATTTGCCATATACTATTAATTCTATGTTTTATATATTTTTTGAAATCGTTTATTTCAGTAGGTATTTCGTCATATGCTATGTGGGAAGATCCCATTCGTGCAGCTGCGTCTGCGCGTTCATTTCCCAATATTCCCATGTGTCCAGGTATCCATGCTATAGTGATTAATTTATTGCCTGTACTCATGGAGTGTATTAAGGCTTGTATCATATTCGTCAAAGAGTCGCTAGTCTGATCATGATTCATTAGGCTCATTATAACACTTAACGAGTCAGTACAAATAAGACACGTATGCATATTATGATGGTTTATGTACAACAACGCTTGCCAAACGCCGTACAGTTCTGCCGTGTAGATACTTGACATTGGATTAAGTGTCCAATAATAGCCCTTGTTGTTCACAAATATGGCACTGCCAACCCCTTGATTTGTTTTAGACCCATCTGTGTACACTATTAGCTCATATTGATATTTATTAATTATGCTACAAAATTTCTGTTTATATTCCTGGTCTGTGGTCTCTTGCCTGGGGTATTTGGTAAGGTCAATTTCAAAGATTACATTAGATTTGAGCCACGGAGGGAATTCACTTATTGATCGATTAAATAGTGTAGGGATGGTAATGTCTAATTCTTGTGTTTTTTCAATTGCTCGTGTTATGGCCGGTTTAGTAACCGTAGGTCTACGTTGATACTGTTCTTGATAGCTTTGATCATGTACTATATAGTGGTTTAAGTGATTAGGCAATGTTATTATTTTTGCTAGATAGTTAATGATTAAGTATAGTCTACGCAGACGTAAGTTTGGAATTCCGCAGTCAGAATGTATTGCATCTATGGGGCTAGTACGAAACGCACCAGTACACATTCTAAGTCCACTGGTATGTATTCTATCCAATTTCTTTAAATGGAACTGACGAGCTGAAGAGTAAACTATAGAGCCGTAATCTATGGTAGATAACACAAATGACTTATAAAAAAGTAGTAACGTATCTCTGTCTGCCCCCCAAGTTATGTTACACAGACATTTGATTATGTTTAATTTCTTTTTAGCTTTAATTTCGAGCATTTGGATATGTTCTCTGAAGTATAGTCTTCTGTCAAAAATAACTCCAAGAATTTTAATATTTGATTGGAACACTATTTCGGTTCCTTTGATGTATAGAGTGGGATCAACATGTTGGTGTCTAAGTCGGCAGAAATGAATCGCTTTCGTTTTGGCTGAGGAAAATCTAAAACCTACACTTTCTGCCATTTCCACTAAGTTGTTAATGCTGTCTTGCATGTTTATTTGTAGTTGGTGTATATTTTCTGAACTTTGAAATATAATTAGGTCATCCACGTAAAGACATGCATGTACTGGATTATTAATTGTATCCATCAGTTCATTAACGGCGATTAGAAAAAGAGAGCAGCTCAACACTGATCCCTGGGGAATACCATTCTCTGAAGACTTCACAGAGGAGAAGGTTGTACCTGTCTGGACTCTAAAGGTACGATTAGATAAAAAACTTTTAATAATTTTTGGCAAATTACCCCTAAATTTCCAGAGGTACAGTTTTCTGATGATGTTGAACCTCCACGTTAAATCATATGCTTCTTCCAAATCAAAACTTATTGCCAACATATGTTCCCTTTTCAGAAAAGCGTTTTGAACGTTGTTTTCCAGGAACACAAGAAGATCAATGGTAGAGTGGAAACGACGGAAACCTGTTTGTCGTCGTGACAGCATCATCTTTGATTCTATACACCACATTAGTCTGTCATTAATCATCCTTTCAAATACTTTACTAAGGCAAGACGTAAGTGAAATTAAACGATAATTTTCCGGCTTCGTAAAATCTTTACCCGGTTTGGGAATAGGGACTAGCGTCGCTTGTTTCCAAGTTTCTGGGTAATTACCTATTTTGAACACTTCGTTGTATATATCTAGTAACCTTTGTGTTGCAGTTTTATGCAAGTTTCTTATCATTGCATAGTGGACGTTATCAAGACCTGGTGTAGAGTCTTTAGATTTACTTAGTGCCTGTTTTAGTTCATCCATTGAAAAAGGTAGATTATAATCATGCATTTCTTCACTACTAAAATTTATTTCTTTTTCAGTTTGATTTTTTATTTCGGCAAAAGTTTCGCTATACAGTTCTGAGCTAGAAATGGAGTGAAAATATTCTGCGAAAGCTTCTACGATTTCATCTTGTCCAGTAAGTTCTTTACCTTGGAATCTAAGAAGTCTTGATGGTTCCTCATGATTTTTAATATATATATATATATATATATATATATATATATATATATATATATATATATATATATATATATATATATATATATATATATATATATATATATATATATATATATATATATATATATATATATATATATATATATATATATATATATATATTATTATATAATTATTATAAATGAGAAAATAATCTGTTAATGGATACTTTTCACTTTGGTCATTCTTTTTATCAAACAAATAGAGAGAATTTATTATTTATTTACATTTTTTTTTAATTCTTTTTAGAATAATAAAAAGATTACGTTCGCACCATAAAGCGTTTAACTGTCTATGTACATAATTGATTTATGTGTGTATATATTTATGCTAGAATAAGGATGGGAACCGGCTGTAAAGTCATAGTGACTTAGCTGCACCTTTAACTGCTGTATATATTTTGACAATAAACCATTCATTCATTCATTCATTCATTATTATTATTATTATTATTATTATTATTATTATTATTATTATTGTTATTATTATCATTATTATTGTTATTTTTATTTCTCGGTGCATCAGCTACTGGGGCTATTAGCACCATCCACTAAACTTATGGCACAAGTATGGTATGTAATTTGATAAAATACAGGTAAGTATACATTACACTATTATTTTCTTGTCTACTGTATCATACTTTTTCATAAATACCTATTTCTTTCAGGAAGTTTAGTACGTTTATTATAGCATCTAGTTCCACCAGATTGTATCTTAAATTTATTTGCAGTTGATGTTGCTCCCTCTCTAGGTAGTACATAGGACAATCCAGTATTATGTGTGATGTAGTCAGCACAACATCACATACCGCACATATCGGACCATCTTCGCCTTTTAAGAGGTGCTGGTGGGTTAGTGTAGTGTGACCTAGACGTAACCGGTGTAGTTTAATATGTTCCTTTTAAGGTAAACCGACACTTAGTAGAGGAGTTCGTACATCCGGTTTTACACCTGACAGGTGAGTATTTATTTGTTGCCACATTCCTTGCCACTTTGCTAGAATTTTTTTGTTTTAGATGAAGTTTGGCAAGAGGACGTTGATGTTGGGTTACTGGTGTTCCATCCGTCCACGGAGGTAAGTTTTGTAAAGTAACTGGAGGTACTGGCGGCATACGTTCACACCCTATATATGATAAGTATTCCTGAAAACGTACTCCAGCTGGTCGTGTAATCGTTCTCCTATCGGTGAATAGCTTTACATTTGAGAATAGCATACGATTGTTTGGATGACAAGGGTGCGATTTTATAAAGGTCATGTAATTTGCCATCAGTATATATCGCCGGATTTCGAGCGGTGGTACAGCTGCTTCGCAATAGAGACTTTGGACCGGGTTGGTTGGATAGGCTCCCAGAGAGTACCTGATTCCAACGTTGTGTATCCGATCTAAAGTCTTCAGTAAGCTTTTTCGGGCTGACGAGTATGCTATGCACCCGTAATCAATTACCGATAGTACAATCGCTTGGTAAACTCTTAAGAGTACTTTCGGTCCTGCACCCCACCTGGTGTCCGCGAGAACTTTTATTAAGTTTAACTTCTTGTCACATCTTTGCTTCACGTCTGTTATGTGTGACCTCCATGATAGTTTGGCATCGATGATGACACCAAGGAACCTAGCTTCAGACACACATGCTATCGGTTCTTTATTTAGGTACAACAGAGGGTCGAAGTGTGGTTTCCTAAGGCGGCATAGGTGTAGACACTTCGTCTTCTCTTTTGAAAACTGGAACCCGACGGATGCGCCATTTTCTACAATGGTATTGATTGACACTTGTAGTGTTCGCATTATTTCTCCTACGGCCTTCCCAGTGTACATAATTGCCAGATCGTCAACGTAGAGGTATTTAATTATGGTATCGTCGATGTTTGATGCAATGGCGTTTATTGCTAGTGCAAATAGGGTGCAACTCAGGGTTGAGCCCTGAGGTACACCATTCTCTAGCACTCTTGAGCTGGACAAATCTTTACCAACACGTACCTTAAAACCCCTTCCGCTCAAGAAGGAACGGATAAGCTGCGGAAGCTTCCCTCTGAGACCGCATTGGTAAAGTTTTTGCAGAATAGTTGGGCGCCACGTCATATCGTAGGCCCCCTTAATATCGAAGAGCACAATCACCATTTGTTCCCTGTTACGAAAGGCATTTTGAGCGGCGTTCTCCATCACCAAAAGATGGGCAGTGGTAGATCTACCTTTACGGAATCCGGCCTGATACGACACCAGGACACTGTTCTCTTCCAGCCACCACAAGAGACTGTTGTTAATCTGCCGCTCCAAGAGCTTTCCCATGCAGCATGTAAGGCTAATAGGGAGATAGCTGCCAGATGACAGGAGATCTTTTCCTGGTTTTGGTACTGGTATAAAAGCCTCCTTCCAGTCCTCTGGATATATGGCTTGGTCCCAGAGAGCATTATAGAGTTGTAATAAGGCATTTTTCATGTCATCTGAGAGATGCTTGAGCATGTCATTGGTGACCGTATCAGGGCCGGGAGAAGATGCTTTCAAGCACCTTAGAGCTTCTTGTAGTTCCCGTATTGTCAATGGTGAGTTGTAGTCTGAGTTATCATCAGGGTCAAACTCTATTTCTTGGATAGGACCAACGGCATCTAGGAAATCGGGCTCGTAATTGGCAGAGCTGCTGATTTCCTCAAATCGAGTCGCTAAGACTTCAGCGATCTCACCCGGATTTCCGGTATTATTATTATTATTGTTATTGTTACTATTATTATTATTATAACTGTTCCAACGTAATAATGTTTGGTTTTTTATCACCTTTGAAAAACGGGGGTGGTTTTTCGGGAGTAGATATAGTTTGAAATCGGAGGGGAAGGCAGTTGCCTTTGATCGAACCGGGTTGCTTTTACTGTTTTAATTAGAAACTCCCGTTGTAAACCATTCGGTCTATAAATATTTTGTCGTTTACCTTTTAGCAAAACTAAAACGCTAATTCGCTCTTTTCTTTCTGTGAAGGTTTTAATGTAAGTTTTTCCAAAAATTAATGTAGAATTAATCGTCGCGGCGCCGAGTTTTAAACCGCGTATCTTAACTCATCGTGTTTAACTAAAGGGAATATATTCAAGTGTAAGTAGGTATTTTTATATAAATGGAAGCTTATGTAACGTATTAAAAATGAAACATTACCTTGCAAAGGTCTCATTCGCACTCGGGCCCATTAAACTAAAATCTTCTAAGATAAAGGACAGTACAGGGCTCCCTCACTCTTGTATTTGAGTGAATGAGCATTGTTGTTTATATTTATATTTGTGTAAAGGTGGGCTTGGAACTTGGTTATAGTTTTAATAGGCAATTCGCGAGTGTTTACATACTCCCGTGTCCAGATGACCATTGAACACCTCGAATCTTATTTTTATTGTTTTTATTGTTGTATAGATGAATGTGTAACCTGATAAAAGCGCTGCATTTTTCTAATGCACTCAAACTTATATATCGGTCAAGATGTGATGATCTATTTACAACTTACCCTCGTAAGACTTTGTTCTAATAAGTTTTTTGTATCAGTTTGTTTAATCAAAATTGTTTGCCTGCGAACAGATTTCTCTTTATATGTAATTTATTGTAATTGTACAGATATATTTTGTACTTTAGTAGTCACTAAACAATTGTGTATGTGTAAATTTCTCACCTATTTTTTTGTTTGTCCTTGCATTTACTTTATCACTTGTGCAATTTTACTGTTGTTATATTTTATATCTACCGCAGTTTGCTTTGATTGTTTATTTGCTTATTCACTCAAGGGCCGGAATGATTAGTTTTAAAGGGCCACATGTTTGGTATTACAATGTTTATTCTGATTTACACAGTTGTGAGTGTGACTACATGTTTTCTTTAATTGTGTCTATGTGTAGCTAAACTGCTTGTTATTTATTTTTCTCTTAATGTTATAATTTTGTGTTATTTGAGTTATTAATGAACTTGTGCAATTACTTATTTATGAATAAAGGGGGTCTCATTGGTTATTTCCCACAATGGTACATTAACGGGTTCAACCATCATTCCGCAAGGCTCTTTAATTTTAATTTGAGTAGTTTCATTTTTTACCTGCCTCACATGATGCAACACTTAACCTCATCCAGCCCATCTAATTCAAATAGCACAACGTACCTACAATACTCTTTTGATCAGATTTGAGGTTTGCGAGTAATTAAATATCAGACATGTAAATAAATTCTAAAGTTTTAATTATTGCCAGGAAAGTCAAGATAAATCACTTAGCTTAGTTCAAATTACACTTTTCAAGATAGGGTACCTGGGAACGCTACAATATATATATATATATATATATATATATATATATATATATATATATATATATATATGTTATATATATATATATATATATATATATATATATATATATATATATATATATATATATATATATATATATATATATATATATATATATATATATATATATATATAACATATCACAACTAGAACGAACGGCTCTTTCTTGAAATGTTTCGCATTCAAGAAGAATCACCTCACCACTCATATAGTTATAAGCTTACATACTTGTTCCACACTTTCTGATTTAAGAATGTCCTTTTTTAAGATAATTTAGTTATCCTAGTTTACATTCTAATTGGCATACGTTTTTAATAGCCGGTTGTTATACTTCATAACTATTTGTATTTACAACTATAATCAAACACTACTCTTAGATGTATGTACATTAAGATTTAGTTAAGCCTTTATTGTAATTTAATAATTTTCTTATTCTTAGTTGTGTCCTAAAGAAGCTTACAAACAAGCGAAAATTTGAATGAAAACCTGTAAAGAGTTTTCCTTAGATTTTATAGCCGATACCCAATATCTTGATTACATATATATATATATATATATATATATATATATATATATATATATATATAAATAAATTCTTCTCTGTTATGTGTTTTGTGTAAGTAGCTCGCGTTTCATCATCTACCTCTCTATGCAGCTTTTCTAATTCAGAGACGTCGCAGCGGTCCTTTTTTGGGGATTCAAAGAATATATTAAGCTTTGTACAAAAAATATGCCTGTATTGAGAATGCTTCACTCGAACTTCCCCTTTTTCCTCCATGTACAATTTATAAAGTTCTTACAACTTTGCAATATTTAAACTTGATTCCCAATACTGTCTTTCAGTATTAGCTCGACACTAATGGCTATCGATCGTTGGTAAAATATTGATATGGTCTCGTACCGATTGTTTCAGTCTCTCGAGTAATTTGAAGTCTGGTCACAGGTGTGGTCAACTCAGTTTCAATTTTTATCACATTACTTGCATCTGAAATTGAACCTGCAACGGTTTCTTGCGTCTCATTCTCATGTGAACTGAAAAAAATTACAGTTTTATGTAAAGAGTTGAGTAATGGTGGCTTTTAAGAAATTAGGACCATAAGCAAATATCGATTTTATATTGTTCTACGGCGGGATAATTGCAACAATTATTTAATAAAAAATTCGAGCATTCTTAATAAAAAGTCTAAATCCCAATGTACATCGGTAAAATATAAGTAGTAAAATGATGATTGATAAATCAAATTAAACATGACAACAGAAGTAGAGTAAAACTGGACGAAATGTTTAAAATGTGTAGGTACATAACTTCAAAATAATAAATAAACCTTACCCTCTACTAGTATTACTGCTTTCCTTAAGAATATAGTCCCTATCTCTATCACTATTCACTATCGTCTCCTCCAAAAGGATATTCCACTTCTGACTCAATCATCACTATTTATTTCACTTCTCATTTACTTTGTAAGCAGAACAACTTCATCACTGTATACGACGTGTTCAAACGTAACACCTAACTTAAACGCTAAGTTCTATTAGAATTCAATACTTTACTATTACTTTCCGGTTACTAAGTTCTATGTGGTACATAGAAGAGAAGCTAGGCTGAAATTAACCAAAAACTTACTAAATAAACATCTTTATACCTTTACGCAAAAAAGCGCAAGCTAATATGCAGATTACATAGCTTTAGCCGTCGGTACGCTTCAAGTTTTCCTTTTAAAGGAAAATTGTATTAATTGATTAGTTTAAAAATATACTAAATAGTTAATTCATACTTTTTTTATAAAAGCTAAATTTGTCTTTCTTCCTTAAGTTAACCATGTAAGGAGCCAAATTTTCCCATCATTAATTATATGCTAATTATCCAGTCTTGATCTAAGTTCGCAGAAATCATAAAATATGGAATTTTATACCCCCTCCAACGTTAATTTAAAAAAACATCGAAATATTTTCTACGTCAGAGTCCCCGCCGGACGTTCCGCCAATCATGACCTGAAGACTCCTACAAAGAAGCAGTACCCGCCTTCCACGGATTCGCAATAAAGCCGTGGCGCGCTACCGGACCAAGAGAATCCTGACCGCGCTTCTGCCGTTCTTAGTCGCGCTACTTTGTGCCGCCGACCAGTCGATCAACGCGTTTGTCAGAATATTCATCTTTCACCATCGTGGATCGTTTGTTGAGATACCTCGACAACGCCACCTGAACATAATCTCCATATAACCGAGCTGCTGGTTGATGTGCTCTGAGGTTAAATATACGCAAGTTTTTATTGCATAGTATTAAACAATACGCAGATTGAACGGTGTTACGCCGGGCTAAAACACCGGTATTCATCTTTCATTTACTGCGTTAGAAAGAAAGGTTGTTGCCTTAATTTTACCAACTCCCGGAAGGTCCATTTACACAGTACAACGAGTTAGTCTCAGATTCTGGTAAATGATCCTTCATCCAACACCTAGTACACTATCTAACACTCCTACGCCAATTATTGGTCACATAGTGCGCCTCCAGCTATTTAAAGACGACGTTACGTGTTCACGTCCGGGAGTTTCATATTTAATCTCGCCAAACATGACTAGCCGCTTCAATATCCGATCACAATTCGCGATAAATTCCGTTCAAAGTTAGTTTTTCTAACGACACTCCTTAATAGAAGTCCTGATCCAGCATCCGTCCTAATCTTTTCTCGCGATAACCCGGATTTGAGGGAGAAAACCCTTATGCGAGTCTACGGTACCTGTAAAACACGTTAGTTTATTGCACACCTGAGAATCAGTAAATAAATGGTTCCAGAAGATTTTAAGCACATTATAAGTGCCATTATTAAACGAAGACCTTACTTAGCGTCACCCAAGTAGCCACTCTCTACGTCGTCATAACCAGAAGCGAATGTAGCTACTCGTCCAATAAATCGGTTTTCCCCAAAACTTCCGTTAATTGCTAAGCGTAATTAAATTTTGGTATTCCCTAATAATTAGTTAAGAAAACCCTGTACATATTAATTAGTTTCTTCAAATCTTGGTTTGTAAATAATAAGCCGTACAAGTTATATTTAATAAAATATAAAAGTCCGTTTCATAGAAATTAAAGGTAGAAAATTTATTCACATTAAAATTTTGCATGAAAGCAGACCAATATTATCCGTTTCATTTGAATGTAGCAATCACATCCATAAACTCTACTTGAAAGTATTGATTTTATGATTGACCTTCTTACGAGTAGGCGCGAATATTACCCCATTATCCGGTTACGCAACTTTGCGATACCGTTAGGATAACTGTACGTAAGCACCTAGGAACCTTCTGTTTACAGGGCTGGCATTACAATTATTTTAAAAATTTTACAAGTCATTTCAGTTATAATACAAAAACACGAGTCCCAAATAGGTTAATGAAAGGTCTTGTTAACCTCTATTTTCACAGAAACGTCCTAGAATCAAGTGACCGGCAGACTGCAACCCAGAACCGACCACGCAGACCAGGCGTCACTCTGAAGGTTTATTTATTTATCAATTGTACATAATTATTTTATGTTGGATCATTAGTTTCTGTAGGTTGTGTGAAATTATTTGGTTTGTTAATAGTAGGAGAATATACGTTTAAACTATTCTAGGCTTATAATTCAGTGTGTACAGTAAACGGCCTAAATAGAGTAAAATACGAACCACCCCCTTCTTTCAAGTAGAAGAACCGATAGAGCTATTCTGAGGCAAATTAAAGTAAACCTTTAATTATCGTAAGCGAAAGCAGCTTACAACCAATTGACGGAAACGTACGGCTACTTAACCATTTGTATTATCAGAGTTTAGAGAAACACAAAACCACTAATTTTAACTGGTTGAAAAAACATAGGTGTGTATTTCTAAATTAAAATTGTTTTTTTTTTGCATATACACTTATAAAATATCACTATTACGAGTTTGAACCGACGTTACGCTCATATGTATTCTGAGAAAGCCATACTATGAAAATGTCAGAAAGTTTAAATTAAGGAAATCGACATACAGATTTAGTATTTTACACAATACCACTATCATCATAGCAATCAGAAAAATGGTATATTATTGTATTAGACTTAGAAGTGTCACTTTTTGTGGCGAATTTGTTCGTTTGATCCCCGAACGAAATGAGGTGAACAAGAATAGATAAGCACAAGAAGTCTCTTCAAACAGTATAAAATATACTATTACTCACAATCGTCTAATAATGGACAGCATTCAATTCATCTTGAAAGTTTGAAAAAGGCGAATCAATCACAAATTAGAAAGTGCTTACTTTCCAACATCTAATTTCCAGGAAACTTGATTATCAGACTTTGTTTAAGATATAACCATTTAAAGAAATTTAGAGTTCCCACTTCTGTTGGTGGTTAACTAAAACAGCTATAAACAACTAAGAAATATTATACTATGTGTATATTATTTGCAATGACTTAGAGTGGGGTCGAGTAGATCGTTAATTTACAACGAATCTAGCACTTATTACAGTAACATTTTATCACAGTAACATGAATACACAGGAATAAGTTCAGTACCGTACGATTAAGATATATTATTAGGAGTAAAGTTTGTGTTAAAATAAAAATAAAACTTATCAGAAACGTTATAAGAAAACTCGTTTTCAATCATAAACGTCAAAAATTTATAAAATTCTTGCCACTCATTTTATAAATGGTGAACTATTAATCACTCTAATTGACGTAACACGGTTGCAAAAATTTATAGATACTGCATTATTATTATTTATTTTGATTGGTAGTGAATAAAATAGTCTTACACACTTTGGCGAAAGTTTCATTGCTCTTGAGAGAAAGAGAGTGTACCGATACCGTAGACCGAGGTAAACTATCTCTCCATGTCGGTATGTAATGTACTATTTTTTCTCCAAATC
The DNA here is from genome assembly GCA_036346205.1 of Vesta saturnalis. NCBI lineage: Eukaryota > Metazoa > Arthropoda > Insecta > Coleoptera > Lampyridae > Vesta > Vesta saturnalis. Next base: position 643,439 of record JARFJB010001881.1, read on the forward strand.
CTTCTAACTTCGTTAAAATTCTGTTTTTCCAATAAAAATTTAGTGGGTAATTCAAACTTGTAGTTTTTTAATTGTATTAAGTACTTATACTGCTGCTCTAAATAGAAATAGGTGGCGGCGGCTGATCAAAGTAACTTCATGTGCGTTTGTCAAGATACATACAATCACACTTCTATGACGTTCGGAGAAAAATTGTAATTTAAGTAACATTTTTTTTCGTAGGATGGATTTGTACAATAAGTTAAATGATCATTTAAAATTTGAAGTTTACTTTGAATGTAAATCATATAGAGCGATGAATTTAGATACAAAATACTATCAAGCATTGCAAAGTGTGTATCAAGTTTCATGCTATTATACCTGAAAAGAATGGCTCCGAATTCAAATTCCACCTATATTAATTACCATCAAGTACGTTTTAATTAATTGGTACCTTTCATTGCGTATACTTTTGAGGTAGGTATTAATTTCTATCCTTATGAAATTTAATTTAAATTATACTACTGTACCTAATGCTGTGAGCGTTTTAATATTTTATTAACGTCATTTTTGCTTTGGGTTTAATTAGACCGATTACCATTAATCGTTCTTTTCTTGGCTATGCAATTGTTACGCTTCCGAGAATCTTTAGGGAGTATTCGTAAAATTACCTAATTATCAGCAAATTTCCTTAACAACTAAAAGAAATTAATTCCGACTTACAAATGTCGAGTATTAACACTAATAATGAATATACTGCATGATTTTTGCGATTTGTTTACTTTTTTACAACCACGCTAGGTTATTGACTTTTACTAACAAAATTATAGAATGAAGATAAACGTGGCAGAGTATTCATGCAATGAAGAAAAGAATAATAAATACAGGAACAACAAAACAGCTATTAGATATAAGCGTATCACACATATCCCCATCGCAAGCACTATAAATTAGTCAGAAGTGACTTTTATTATTTTAATAACCATGGTCATATCCGAAACAGAAGAAAACAAAGCACGTGCATTTTCTCCGTTGTGTATGTATTTTTTTCCATTATTTCAGCAAATATTGCGTCTTATACATCGGTAATAATTTAATACCATATTACAATGGGTTATTGTCAAAGTAAATATTTGGTAGTTAAAGTCAAGCCAAGGTCAAGTCGAGGTCAAGTCAAGGTCGAGTCAAGGTTCAGTCAAGGTGAGGCCAAGACCTGATCAAGGTCAGGTCAAGGACAACTCAAGGTCACGCCAAGGCCAAGTCAAGGTCAAGCTACGGAACCAACCGCCGCCGCTTATAATCGGACCCAGGAAGATCCCCCTCATAGTCGCAGCCAAATTAACCCAGAGATGGTGGATTAGGATCAATCATACCTAAGAATTGCGGTAAATGCACCGTGGCTCGTAAGAAACGACCAAATACACGAAGACCTCAGCATACCCAGCTTTTAATGGAGTTCGCAAAAAACGCCACAATCAACCTAGAAGAGGTGCTAGCGGCACACCCCAACCCAGCTATAAAAGGATTATGGGACTACGACATCCAAGATAAAATGAAGCACAATAGGCCGAAAATTATCTTAAGAAACCAACCCTAAACAAAAGCATTAGTATATTTAATGCATTTGTATTTATTTATTGCAGGTACGGCGAATATACATTACCGTCACGAAATAACCAACACTACGAAGGCATAGAGTGTTCGAACCCGAAATAGCCGCAAATAAATAACCATGATCGACCGATGACAGAAGATCAATCACTGCAGCTTTTAGTTATTCAGAAATCTTCTTTTGTTTATGTTCGAATACTGATATTTTATTTTGTATTCCATAACTACTCTGAAATCTCAAAGGGCAAATAATTAAAATGTAAATTGTAAAACTACAGCAGTTTACAAACCCACGGCCGTGGTTCATATCTTGACTAGCATGAGGGGTTATTTTTTTATTTTTTTTTTTATGATTGTGGACCTGAACAGGCTAAATAAGGCGTATCGTGCTAAAGCACTCGGGAACACTTATGAGGATGGATAGAGGGATAATGAATTGCCAATAGATGCCTATGAACAGCTACCTTAAATTTTCTCATATCATAAGTGAGAGGAAAACAGGAACTAGGGAGATCATTCCAGCGTGTAGAAGCCGTGTAGAAAAATGTGGATTGCGCCCGTTTGGTACGACAAGTGGAGATTTGTACTGCATACTGATGATGTGAATGAGCGAACCGCTAATATAGATTTTTTTTTATCACGACTAGGCTTAACTAATACACAGGATATCATGGAGGGTGCGCTTTGAAACTAAACTATTCTTATCCAAGTATAAGGTTTAGGACATAAGTTTTAAGAAAAAACGCGCACAATTACCAAAATAATGAAATAATTTTAACGTAACCTTAACCAGTTTTCCCTTAGAAATCAATCTTATTATCTATTTGGTATTAAATAATTACTTCAGTTTTTATCGATATTCCGTTTACTATTTATAAATTTGATCGGTACAAAAAATTAAGTTATGAAATATAAAATTAAGAACAAATATAAGAAAGGTGGCAAAATTTTGAATTTAAAATAACACTGACATCTGTATGTGAACTATAATAATACCATTTAAAAAATAATTACTCAGAAAAAATTCTTATCTTAAATGTCAAGTGTTCCATGTACAGTAAAAACAATTAAAAATTGAATTTAATGCCAGATATCAAAAGAATTTACTTAAATGGCATCAAATTTTGTATTGTTTGATTAATGATGGATGTACAACAATTAAGTATTCGTGAAAAGGTAGAAATGATTCGACTTGTTGGTGATAATGTACGCTCCAGCCGAGAGGCTGATATAGAGTTAAACAGGAGACATCCTGAACGTCCACCTGTCCATCATGTGGTAGTTGCACACTTGAATCGCGTTTTCAACGGTACTGGAAACGTCAGTAAGTCAAGACCACGACAATTAAATAATCGAAGGCACCCTGATCATGTAGTAATACTAGCAGCATATAGTAATAATCCTCGCACAAGTTTGCGAGATATGAGTAGAAATTTAAATATCTCGTATACTAAAATTTCGAGATACCTTCGTCGACATAAATTAAAACTCTACAAGCCAAAATTCTTGCACACTCTAGAAAAAGGAGATTTGCGTAGAAGGATGGAGTATTGCCTATGGTGTTAAGGTAATTTTTTAAACGACAGAGCATTTTTGAAACAAATTATGTTTACTGATGGAGATACATTCACCACTAACGGTGTAGTTTCATCACAGAACTGCAGATACTGGGCAGCCGAAAACCCAAATTTTGTAATTAATTGTAAAAGACAATATTCACAAAGAGTTAATGTGTGGTGTGAAAATTTAAATACAAGAATCATTTGCCCCTATTTCTTTTTCGAAACACACTAAGGTTTTTAAATTTTTTTAAATAAGGAATTAATGGATTCCATTTATGCTTGGCCACAGGCGAGAACTATATTTACAGCTTGATGGAGTCGCAGTTCATAACGCAAGAACAGTACGACCATGGTTGGACGAGAATTTTCCTTTAAGATCGATAGGTCGCAATACACCTTTAATCGAATAGCCACTGAGAACGCCCGATTTTACACCATTGGGGAACTATTAAAAATATTGTATATGCATCCAGACGAAACAGAGAAGACCTATGCGAGAGGATCCGACAAGTCTGTCATGAAGAAAAATTAAAAATAGAAATTTTTCAGCGAAATGTCGTATTTGGAGTATTTTATTGATTAGCAGCAACTTCTTTAATTACTTTTTTGTTCTATCTTCATCAATACTATGACTTTACTTGAAACACTGGTTCTTACTTTAATCATGGTTGGCCAGATTTAGACTCCAAGAAAGATCCATTCATACAAAAATATTAATCATAATGGCCTCTATCACTGCTAAAAGTTTTATACTAATTGCGTTATTAATAAACAATTTATTTAGGTGTCTTCATGTAAAGTGAAACACACAGTATATACAGGGTGCGGCATTAGTGCGTCGAAGTACAATATATCCGTTATTAAAGGAGATATCAAAAAAAGTTATTTACAAAAATTATAGGCAACTTCAAACTTCACATTATAAAATTATTTTCGTATTTACAGGGTGTAACATATTACCAGGTGAACTAAACATACTTTTTTTTAATGGGACGCCCTATATATTATTTCAAATTTAGATTAAGCTCATCTCCCCATACTTCCAATGTAGGGTTTCATTACGTTATACAAGGTATTTCAAAAGGTATGGTTAATTGTGCACGAAAATCATTCTCATTTCAACGTCATGTATACTGTAGACAGAACAACCTAACAAACATCTTTCCAGGCATAACTTTTTGACATTGGTACAGTCTTGCGAGAAAGTGCTATTTCTTTATTATTGCACCAAGTGAATGTAGAGGTAGCCAAAATTCGACACTAGATTATGTCAATTTTTTCAAATGAATCACCCAATATTTTATTTTAAAAAGTGAAAATACACTTTATGTTCTTTAATTTTTATTAAGCACTCCCTATAGCTAAAATCGTTAATTTCTGAGATATTTTCGGGGATAATATAACCAATGTTATGATTATCATCGGTGATAGCTCGAGTTAAAACCGGTGAAAATAGAACGAGTGCGAAGCACAAGTTTAATTTTCTACAGGTTTTAACGATTGGTATCATCGATTATTAATCATAACACGTGTTATATTTGGTAAGAGAATATAATGAACGTTAATAGAAAATATACTTTTTAAAGTTTGCAATTTCAAACGATCTGTGGGTTTGATAGTAAATATTACAGTTGCAAGATAGTCAATACAATTATTTATTTCTTTGCAACTTCTTGTCACAGTAAACTATCTTATTCGTTAAAATCATGTGACAGTCAACATGCGGTCATCAAATTATCACCAATTTGACAGCCTATTCTGCGCTTTTGTTTTTTTAACCAGTGAAAGTAATCAAAAATGTACCATATGACATGTGAATTATATTCTCAGTTTAATAACAGAAAGAGATTTTTTTTACAATTTCTATTATAACAAGTTAGCCGTGAACAAATGACAGATAGATATTATTCAGTAATAATTAGTAGCTTGTCATTTAACAAACTTCTTTGAGATTGTGTAGTGTTTATTAATTTGTAAACTCTTAAATACCGTTTGAAATGAACTTTCCTGTTGAGGAATTAACAGACATGATGTATGTACTGGGAGAATGTATGAAAAATTGTGTATTAGCGCAAAGAATTTAGAAAGAGAAATGTCCCGCAAGAAGACAACCCGAAAAAATAATGTTGGAAAGGTTAGTAGATCGTTTTAATCGTACGGGATCAGTAGTTTATGAAAAAAAGGAAAGGACAAATCCTGAACCTAACGAGGGAAATGAAATTAACGTGATGCTTGAAGTTAGGCATAATACACATGTTAATGCACGTGAAATCTCACGTTAGCATGATATTAGTGATAGGTCCGTCCGAAGAATACTACGTAAAAATAAGATGCATCCATACCATATCCAGTTGCGTCAATATTTGCTCGAAGATGACTATCCCAGAAGGGTTGCTTTTTGTGAATGGGCTCAACAACAAATCCACACTCAGGCTATTTATTTGGTTTTGTGCTCTTTGGAGAGGAAGCCACGTTTCATAAAAATGGAACTGTGAATAGACACAATTTCCATTATTATTCGACAAGTAATCCCCATCTTATAGTAACTCATACTCAAACTAGGTGGTCTTTGAACGTTTGGGGTGGTGTAGTTGGAGATCACGTAATTCGATCACATGTTTTCGATGGAACAGTGAACGGTCAGATTTATTCGGACTCTTTAGAAAATCATTTACCATTACTGTTGCAAAAGTTCCCCTTAACATTCGTCAAAGGATGTGGTAGTTACACGATGGAGCTCACAATAGATTAATTCCTAACCATCTTAATACCCATTTTCCTGGAAGATGGTTGGGAAGAGGAGGATCCATTGCATGGCCAGATCGTTCACTAGAAGTAGTAAAATTGACTTCAGGTGGGGTTATGTGAAAAACCGTTTGTATCAAATACCTCCAACCACATGCTTTCGATGGAACAGTGAATGATCAGGTTTATTTGGGCTCTTTAGAAAATCATTTACCATTACAGTTGACAATCGTTCCTCTTAACGTTCATCAAAGAATGTGGTTGTTACACGATGGAGCTCCGGTACATCACACTAGATTAATTCATAATCATCTTAATATCCATTTTCCTGGGAGAAGGGTGGGAAGAGGAGGACCCATTACCTGGCCAACTCGTGCTCCAGAGTTAAGCAAAATTGACTTCTTCAAGTGGGGTTATGTGGAAAACCGTGTGTATCAAATACCTCCAACCACACAAGATGATATGAAGAATAGAATACGAGAGGCATTCCAGAGTATTAATGTAGAAATATTAAATGTCAGTCGAGAATTTGAAGATCGACTGCAATGATGGATTGATATTTCCGGTGGACATTTTGAACATTTATTATGAAATTAATTAATTTTTTATAATAATTTGTCACACTTTTATTTGTTTACGTATAACTTGTTGTAATAGAAATTAAAAAAAAAAATCTCTTTCTCATATTACATTGAAAATATCTCAGAAATTAACGATTTTAGCTATAGGGAGTGCTTAATAAAAATCAAAGAACATAAAGTGTATGTTCACTAATTAAAATAAAGATTAATTTGAAAAAATTGACAAAATCATGTGTTCGAGTTTTGGCTCGCTTTATATTCAATTGATGCAATAATAAAGAAATAGCACTTTCTCGTAACAATGTACCAATGTCAAAAAGTTATGACTGGAAAAAATTATTGTTAGGTTGTTCTGTCTAGGGTATACAGGACGTTGAATGACGTTATGCCTGGAAAAGATTATTGTTGTTGTTCTGTCTAGGGTATACAGGACGTTAAAATGGGAATGATTTTCGTGTACAACTGACCATAACTTTTGAAATACCCTGTATAACGTAATGAAACCCTACATTGGAAGTATGGGGGAGATGTGCTTAATCTAAATTTGAAATAATATATAGGGTGTCCCATTTAAAAAAAAGTATGTTTGGTTCACCCTGATATTATGTAACACCCTATAAATACGAGAATTCAATATCACTCTCTGAACAGTCTATATTTTACTAAGCGATTCATAATTTCGTCCTAGAATATTACTGAATATTCTACTCAACATATAACAACAAAGCGTCAACGTTGTTTTCTCAAATTCCAATCTGCCAAAGATTAAAGGTTCATGTCATCAAAAGGTAATCCAATGCCGTACGTAAGGAATCGTGAAGCAAACTAAATTAAAAAGTAAGTAGTGACCTAAAGCCAAGTGTTACTTCTTCTACCAACATAAAGGAAAAATTATACTTCAATCATTCAAAGGTTTATCCTAACACATCACTCTATCACGTCCGAAAATAATCCGACAGAAAGTAATTAACAAATGCACTAAAAATAATGGCATCTGTCATGTGAAGGCAAATAGTCCTAATGAAGGGGATCCTCATAAGCAAGGAAATAATGACACCACAAATACGTTTCAAACATAACTAACTGTCTGGCAAAATATCTTTCAAGGATAAATGGATGAACAGATATTTCAAGGACAAAAAAAAACATTTTTTGGTGTTTTTATTAATAGCAATTGACCGTTTGCATGGTTCACAACATCCTGATTCTAAGTACCATAATGCCAGAAAATCAAAAACGTTTAAAGTAAATGACAAGGAACATACGGAGACAATAAACCCGTAAAGAAAATGTAAACGTGATAGGCTAAAAATAATTTCTTTCGATTGGTTTATTACAATCAAAATATCTGGTGTGGAGCGCCACAACCTACAAAATGGAAATTAAAAGAAATAAAATAATTTTAATAACATTTCATACGGATAGCTTTTATAATAAATTCATTACTAAAATAGGCAACTGAGAACAAAAACAATAATCTACGTCAAACAGACGTTTAAAACTTCATGATAGCCAGATGTTGATAGACATCTAGATTATAACATAAAAGAAATGAAACAATTTTGATTTCAATTTTTTTAGGATAACTGTGCAACCCATTTTTTATGCGTTCATAACGAAAACAGGCAACATTATAACAACAAAAACAGTAATCTATGTCAGAATGTCCAATAACCAGAAAAAGCTTGTGTTTATTTTGACTATTGGCTAAACATGCTGTCGTTAGAGATGCTCTTGTTGCGATACATCAAGGTACTACGCGAGGGCAACTTTCAATTAAATGTGGTGTCATTGCCTTTAATCATGCATGTCAGTCGGGAAAGTTAGTGGCACACAAAACAATCAAAATTACGCCTCAGTGACACGAGTTTGTGGGGCTGACAAATGGACCCCCTTATGCAATAAGGAACCAAACGCCAAATATGTACTCGTAGTTTTGAGTAATAATTTTCGAAAGAAATGTGTATTTATAAAAATTATTATGAGTGCAGATATTAAACAAAATTAAATATTTAAATGATTTATTGTCTATTTAATGACGTTATCCAAGTACACAAAATAAGAAAAAAAAAACTTAAAAATTCAACGAAAAAATGTCTCTTGGTCCTTTATTGCTAAATCTAAACGACATGTATTAGTTTTCAAAACAACGATACAAAATGAAAATAATAACAACAAACACTGTTTTTTAATCGCTACCACTTTCCAATTCAAAATCGAGAGCTGCTACATTATATCCATCAATGTCTTCCTCCGGTATTGGATCTCCAGTTAAATGTAAATAAAATGGTTGATCTGCAGCAAGAATTAAATGCAAGTATGACGTTATATCATCCAATTGAGCCTGTGCTGCTGGTTTTCCACGTGGCCAAAGAGGTTCCAAGTTGTTTAGAAAGATTATATTATTGTCTACATTTTTAGGTCTACCTTGCCTTTTTTTAGTATTTATTTCAGAGTAGTCCGGTGCATTATGTATATTTTTAATAAAAATGCTGAGGTTTATCCTGTTGGATTTTAACTTCCTTAATCTGCAGCCAGTTAATTTTTGTTTCATTTGCGTCTTTATTTCTGTTGGTAATCAGTTTTTCGATGTGTCCTGTCCCACAAAGTCGTTTTTCTCTAAAAATATCACTTCTATCGGATACCTCTACCTACATCATTTAATGACGTTGACATAGTCTTCAGGAGAAAACAGATTTTGTTGCCTATTTAATGCGCATTTGATATCTCCGAAATAACTGTCGTTGGGAAGAAATGGATGACCAGAAGTTAAAAATTTCCACTGAATGCTGTCCAAAGACGGGTTTTCTTCAAGCACGCATTTCAACAGTAATATTATTTTATATTTTGGCCCCCGTATGAGTCGCTCCAACGTATGAGTCGCTTAACTGTTTCAGCAACATTGTTTTTAACATATTTTTTAATAAAGGATCCCACTTCCTGGGCTCCACGACCAGCCTGACCCTCTATCCAAAGATAACAGACAGCTTTGTTATTTTTTCCAGAGTGAATTCCGCAGTCATATAGCCATAACTGCCGCTTGTAAAATATAATGTTCGTAGTCAGACGAGGTAGGGGAAGTGTCTTATCCATGTCGAATGTCAGTGTTTCCAGTTCACTGTTTTCAAAAGCTTCTTTTAAGGCAGCCTCCATTTCTTTTCTTGCACATTCAGCTTCAAGCAAATGCGCGTCATGTTCTGATTTCAATAGTTGTTTATCCTCGATGCTGCTGGTACTCTGTGATTTGGCTTGAAAAGTATCACATTTATTACAAGTGTCCTTTTTGGGAGCTTTCGTCCTAAGGTTGAATTCTGTTCTGAATATTTTCCTCTAACTGGAAAAACTAACGCAATCATTTTTTGGAGTCTCTTCGTTATATAGCTTATACATAAGGGGAAGTGTTGTAACAACAGGCAAAAATTCTTGCTAGAATACATAGATATACATAACGTATCAAAATAGCATTGTTAGTTAATAAAAAATAACTTACCCGATCAGAATTAGTAACTGCAGCATATTGCGTTTAGTTTGTAAGAAGTGAAACTATATACTTTCCTCTATTCATTTTAAAACCGTTGATAAAACACCGACTTTAAGAACACGTGCAAATGGTAACACGAAAATGATCGTTTTGCATTAAGGAACCTACAGTTGGATCTTTATTGCAGCAAGGACTCTTGCTAATATAATTTTTTGAGTATAATTTACTAACAGAGGGCGCTAGTGTTCAAAATTCTGTTGGTTCCTTATTGCAAAATGTACTTTATTGTATTCTTTATTCGGCGACTAATTCAGCGCGATTTTTGAAATTATGGCGTTTGGTTCCGTATTGCATAAGGGGGCCCAAATAATCCAGCGGCGCTAAGACGATAGATGATTGGAGGACCAGAGATTACAAGAATCACTACACAACCTGTTTGAAAAACAGGTAAAAAATGAAGAAACCGACCAGATTGCTTACCTCCATCACGAGCAGATACCTGAAGTACAAAAAGATTTTCCAAAAGATGTCGATTCTCTTTTTGAAGTGTTCAAAGGTGTGAGAAATCCTTTCCTTGAACACAGCCGAGAACTTATAGTCATTGATACTAAAGATATTATAGACGTTGAGGTTGCTGAGAGTGTAAAAAATATCGAAACCATTGGCGCAAGACAATTCCAAGAGTTCGTTACACAGGGGCTAGAACAATGCACAATTCCGAAGAATGATTTACCTTTGTTTAGTAGGCCACCTGTCAAAAACAAATCGAAACAAAACGAACAGCTTGCGTCCCTCTGATTGTTCCCCTTTTTCATGGCTTTACATCTCGTTCCAACTCCGCAGTGGAGATTTAGACAACTTTCTTTCACACGAGAACCATGCGGCTCCACCATCTCTCTCAACTAAGGCAGATTTAATTAAATTCCTGGGAGCAGAGTTGCTTGAAAAGAATACTGCACCCACAGTTGATTAACAAATGTTAAATCCTGCCCAAGAATTGGCAGGGTTTTCTTTGCATAAACGAAAATAAGACCGAATTGTTTTTATTATTGTCACAAGAGAAAAATAAAAATCCATGGTAGTGACGTTCTGTGTACTATCGCTGACTCAGATATAAGTTATATGGCTCCATTTTCGCACGAGGAGGTTGACACCTGAATGTTTTTACATTTCGCTAAGAAAGGATTTATAATAGCGATTATGCGCATCGTAGACACAGATGTATTGGTACTAGCTGTGGCATTCTTCAGTAAATTACTATTGTCTGAATTATGGGTTGCATTTTGTGTCGGCTAAATCTTTCGCTATATAGCGATCCACGATCTAGTGGCGACCATAGTCCGTCACAATATTAGTTTATTTCAGTCTTCCATGCGTTTACGGGATGTGATATGGTATTTACGGGTAAAAGGAAGAAACTGCCTGAGAAACATGGAGATGTTTCTCCGAAGTAAATACCTTCGAAGAAATGATAATAATGCCAAAATAAATAAGCGAGGACTCTATACTGCTCATATAAAGATTTGTAGTGTTAATGTATGACCGTGTTAGTGAAGCAGTGGCGGTAAATGAAGACAGAAAGCAACTCTTCACCCAAAAGTCCCGAGTCATAGAAAACATACCCCCAACAAAGGCAGCACTCCATCAACCAATTTGTAATTGATCAAATAATTTTAATTAATAAAAAAATATAACCAAATAAGAATCGCTACTGCCGTCCGCTCATCGGTAGATTGAGATAGGGAGAGTTCTAATTTAGAGTTCAATTAACATACCTGAAATACTGCATGCTTCCAATCTGCTTAATTATTTTCACTTATACTTAATTAATAAGAAAAATATGTAATGTAAATAAAAACAATAAAATGATACCTCGGGCGCTAAGCTATTTTTAAATATACGTTACGTTATTGGAACAGCTAAACCAAGTTTATTAATAATAATACTACATTAATCAACATGAAAATAAAATTACAACACACTAAAATTTATTTAATTATAAATTGTAATGGTAAAGTCTTAAATCTATTCGTTAATTACTAAAAAATCATACCTTTAAACAGTTCTGTATATGTATTAATTACCACTGGTGACACATGAAACGGAACAGTCAACTGGATGAAATAATTATAGCATCATTGAGGTGCAATCTCCAGATGTAAGGCTACCGGCCACACCCCAATGGAATTATCTTGATAATTTATTCTTAATAATTTGAATCCATAATAATCAATGCACTACTTTGAAGTTTTTAGTATGTAAAAAAAATTGCGATTTATGATGTAAACCAAGTAAAATAAGGTAGTTAAAAAATGGTACTTTAAAAGTAAAAATTAAAAATTAATTCCATTACAATTAAAAAATATATGTATTATTAAAGTATGCAAAAGGTGTAAACGTATAAAATATAAAAGTGTTATAAAGTAAGTAAAAGTGAGTTATAAAAAGTGCCTAAAAAAAGCAAAGGCTTTAGTTTTAACTATAATGAGAAAAAAATAACTTACCATCTGCCGATGGCACTTTACACAAATATTTAGGGAAAATTCCCCACAACTACATGCTTCATACTATTACATTTAGCAGGAAGTGAATTAAATACAAGTTTTTAGAATCAATCATGCCGTTGTCCCCTCCAAGAAGTTATCACGCGTTGCGCGGATTAAATGGTCAGAATCCAATTTTTTAAGAAATATTACACCCAAAAGATATGTTCTAGGCAATGCCAATTAAATTGCCATTCTCAATTCTACATATTAATAATTAAAAACTTTTCTAATATTACGCCAAATAAATGAACGATTCTTAAATTAATGTACTTTTTAATACAACCACAAAAAAGGTTGTTATAGATCGGTAGCGCAAATATTGCTGTTTTTGGACATGGTAGGAATGGAATTTATTACTCTTTAAAATGTGGTGCCCCGATGTACGATTTGCATCAACAATTTGTTGAGAAATTTTTCGAGTGGATTGGTGAGGATTTTCTTCATTGGTTACATGTCTTGCACGAATAGGTTTTGTATAATTAACGCTGCCCATTGTTTCAAACCTCCCTTTGAGTCCTTCGCAGCTAACTTCAGGTGGTTGTCTTCTGTCTGGATACTTCTGAGCATAGCTTCGGGATGCAAGAAGACAGTTTCTATCACATTTTCCTAATACATAGATCATATCAACACAGTTTTTCCTAGAAAAATTCATTCTGATGCACAAAACAGTGAACTTGCGCAGCACAACACACAAACGTTAATTTATTGTCGGTTAATATGATAGATATATTTTTTTGTTTTTTACAGTTGCCTTCACAGCCCTATAAAAAAATTACAATTCCCATAGCACGGTCCTGTTATTCTTAAAACTGCAATAATTAAAAAGTATCAAAGTAAAATATCGAAAAAGAATGTATTTCTCTATCCGAATCATTTACAAAATAAAGGGTGTGCCATTTAAAAAAACTGAGTTACGGCCTATCGAAACATTAAGTTATTGTACCACCATAGCAAACACCTTGTTCAACGCAATTTAACTTTTAATTCTTCGGATGACTGTACGATCTTGACAAACGTTTGACAAAATAGGTTTGATTAATCTATCACAATGTGTCCATTGCAGATTTTATTCATTTTGTTTCGATACACACTTTTCCTAAAAATTTGAATAATTCTGTAATGATTGATCCTAATTAAAAAAATACACAACTTTCATACTTAAACGTTCTCTACCGAAAATAGTTACGGAGCAACATAAGAATTACGCACTAATTTTACACCCCGCATATGAAAATTAAAAGCTTCTCTAAATAATACTTGGATTTTTTTATATAATCCTATAACTTAGACATACCAACAAACGTTTAACGTTGCTACAGAAATTGTAACTGCCTGCTTTAGTAAGAATTGTTTCATAAACGTTAATATCAGAATATTTATGCAGTATTGTTCTGATATTAATATCTTCTTTGCTAACATATTTTAAAATACGAACCTAAAAATATTGTGCATCGTATATTCATAAAATCTACTGCTATTTATTTTAATAAAATAACTTGCTCTAATAGTTTCTACCGCAACTACACAAAATGATAAAAGAATAACCACCAAATTACCTTTTAAAGTGGTTTTAGAACATTTTGATATTATGAAACCAACATGCTGCACTTTTTCTAACGACCAAACCTATTATAAATGTACATTAGCTATACATAAATAAATTAAAGCATTGCAATTACGTAACATGTAGCGGAGGTTAAAGTGACGTTAGTTGACATTTGTAAAATTCTATTTCAACAATAATATACTTACATTAATTTATGGGAATGTAATAAATTATTGTAATGTCTTTGGGATACAGCAACATCTTAATATAAATAAATGGGTGTTTGTAGAAAAAAAAACTAGAGATTTATAAATACAAACTTTTATAATTTGGTTTCCTAAGAACGCTTCGGATGGATATAAGTTCAACGACACCGTCCCATCTTTTTATATTTTCATTCACGTATATGAAATACATATCCAAATCAACAAATATATTGGTATGAACATATATATTATTTGCATAACTCAGTAAAATAAATATTAAATCTTCAGAATACTCTACATGAACGGAATAAAGCTAATATCATTATACTTTAATCATATACAAACATTCATAGCGAAGAAAATTTGTTTCAGTCACAAACTAATCCTGCCTTGCTTAACTTGAATGAACAACGATTATAAATTATTGTGCTTTTCTACCAAAATAGTTATTACTAAGACCATTCTTTTCAACAGTCAACCCAACATCCGACCCGCAGCTATGATTTAATGTTCCACAAAAGTATCAGAGAATGGGAAATAAGTCGCTATTATTTACACCGATTTTGTCACATTTCGCAACGTTCTAAGCTCGGAAATGGGAAATACTAACTTAGAAGTGAGGCTAAAAAGAAAGCTTTAGAATTTCACACTTTTACTTATTTACCAAATGCAATTGAGTTTCAATCCCATTTGTTTTATTATGAAGTTTTCTGCGACTCAACCTGTCGAACTTAGCTTTTAACGACATAATGTACTGCAATTTAAACTTTGAACAAGCATTTAGAGAACTAGCATCTCAATTATCTTCATTTTGCGGTATTTGCTTCTTGTACTTCAAGCAGCTTTGTTGCCTAAAACCGCATCCCTTAAAGTTAATTGCAATTTTAAAACTTTTATCGTGAGAATTTAATCAAAAAATCCTACTTTACATAATCTAATTTTGTATCACAAAACAGATTAAATTTTATACCCTAAGCGCGCAACCCTCTGAAATTTTTTTAAAATTATATTAACTACATTGAATTACATGTTATATTATTTGGTGGATATTCGTGTTAAAGTTGTGTATGGAATCTAAATAGTTCACAACTTTGGTATTTTAGTGGTCAGGATGGTAATAGAAGTAGATGGACATCATTCCTTTCTGAGTCAAGTGTAATAAACACAAGGTATGTAAATCAATTTTTATTATAAATGATGTCACACCAGGTTTCGGTACTTATGTATTTTTGTATTCATTTAAGCTTGAACTTTTGTTTATTTATTTCAGTTACTTTTCGTAGCTGTACGCAATATGTTTTGTTTAACCTTCCGTATTAAATTGTAATTTTGGAGGTACTATACGAATTGTACTGTCGTAATTAAATAGTAGCGCATATAACCTTTTTTTTTTGGTAAAGTAACGAACACATAAAATTACTCCGGAAAAAACTCGAAAAATCTATGTCAGGAGATCGGACTCGGACACTTTCCACTTACACAAATGTATTTGTTAACCAACCACCTAAAATAGATTTTTTCGATTTTTTTCTCGAAACAAATTTTATTCACGAGTTTGCAAAGAGGTTCTTTCGGGAACTATTTAAAAAATCTGTGTAGTATTAATATAGATAATACTTTTGTATTAAGGATGATATGGTTGAATCATCAGGTTTTATTTAAATTATTGAAACTGGAAATATCACTTAAGGGTCACGACATCAGTTCGTATTTTATATAGAAAGTCGAGTAGGTACTGTTTGTCGCAATAGATGCCAGAGAAACTTTGTTAATTAGATAATACGCCGATTATAACGAATTCGTACATAGGCAGTTTTAGTTAGTGCCACTGTAGTGGTGTTACTGATGTTGATTGCTTGCATTAATTTCGCTGGAGCTTTAAATAGACAATTGGGAGATTTGAGGTGGTTCCGTTAAATAATTTTCTATCTGTATGTTACATTGTCATATACACTAGAAACGGTTTTACACATACATTTCCTATAAACACAATTAGAAATGAAATAAATATTTCAACATACAATATTTGATGCGTATAATAACAAAGTACATACAAAGAAACAAAATAAATACAAATTAAATTATAGCTTCCAAGGTGTATGTACAAAAACAAGCTTTTGTCGGTACGGACTGCTCGTTGGCTTATGTATAAGATCAAAGACCCTTGGTGTCCACACTCAGTCAATTGCGGTGGCTTACTGAGGAAAATATGATTAGTAACACCACTAATTAGAGATTAAAAAAAAACAATTAAAATACATCAACTTACTAAACTCGTGAAATTTAACTGAAAACATGTAAAGAACCAGCGTCCTGTACTTATATGTTTTAGAATAAATTATGTGCGGACCGTCCTGTATGTAAGATTTCATAAGTTTACGCGATATTGCACAACAAATAATTTATTCATCACTGCTGACGTGTAGTTCTAAGAAACCGTAAGTTTCTGTACGTCAGAACGATTTTAACCAATCCCATAACGGCATCCCCCGCACGGTAGCCGCGAAACCGCCCACAGATGCACCTTTATAAACTCGCGACGCGCATAGAAAGGAATGAATCTCCGTAGATTCAAGTTAAGCCGATATCCAGCAGCCGCCACCGTACCGTTGAGTAAGCACCGACCTGTTAGTCACCGACGAAAGAAAGGAATCTCCGTAGATTCAAGTTAAGCCGATATCCAGCAGCCGCCACCGTACCGTTGACCGTTCCAGAAACCAGTAGCCGCAGCCGCTCCGTTTGCTTAGCGTAAGCACCGACCTGTTGTTCACCGACGAAGAGTCCTTCGCGATCGGGCAACCTAAAGTTCACTTCTGTACTGCTATTGATAGACACGTAAGTTGTAAAGTTATACATTCTGACAATTTACACTCAAACACTACAGACCGTAAATAATTCCGGGCTGAGCTCCAGGAGTTATACTACACAAAGTATACCTAGAGTAGCACGCAGGGGTAACCCCCGACCTAATACCAAATACACTAACACCTAGAGTCACGCAGGGTAGATCCCATCGTCACTCGCCACCACAAAGTATACCTAGAGAAACGCAGGGGTAACCCCCGACGTATCTCGTCACCACTTGAGGGTGAAGGGTTGTTACAGGGCTGTAAAGACCTTTCTCTTAGTATATACAGTAAAGACAGGCCGTCGCCTATGTCTTCTGGACATTACTAAAATCCCGCTCGAAACTCACACACTTCCTACACCCAGTACTTAACAACCGTATACAGTGTCTGTGAATCGCAGAAGAGTACCTCCATAACCTGTTGTATAAATCAGTAGCATAAATTTGTCGTCCACCGAACCATCGTAAATACCTGGTGCACGAACGTTTGTAAATATATTAGATAGTACGTGAATTATTCTATCTTTCCGTAAACCTATTAGAGTAGTTTTTTAATATTAAGTATTTTTGTTCCCTAGATTAATTATAAATAATTAAACTCAGTACAGAGATCGGTAATTAAGTTAGTTAGATAAATAATCTAATTGCCAAAATTAAACCCGTAATAATTAAAGAAAGATCGTCCCAATACCTCGCGTTTGTATACGTGCATTTCGCGTGTATTACTTCCAGGAGTAGAACATCCTTGCTTCAGCGCTCCAGAGTTACTAACGTATAAACACGATATCGATTTTCTCAAACGAGTCGAGTTCATTGCGCTGGCGTCTCGACCAACAACGGTATCAAGGCTGACGACCTCGCTACCGTACATACAGGACCGTAACCTACACTTTGCCTCTTAGGTAAGGAATAGATTAAAAAGACTATCTTTTGTTCACAGAAGCGATTACGCACCCAGTGAAGCCCAGGACCTGGACTAGGGCGGTCGTACATATATATTATTAGTTACGTTTATTTTATTGTAAATATTGGTCTAATATACGTGTTAAAAATGCTTTACGAATTTTATTTAAGGTTGCAGTGTTAAGCCCATCCAGTAATTACTACGAACCACCCCCGTTTATAAAATAAACCCGATTGAGCAAAGCCGAGGCAAGATAAAACCGCGCTGGGTTACCAAACCAGAAGGGCGCAATATAAGTAAAAGTATAGAACCCATAGCACTTAAAAATAATAGGGGGCATTATATAAAAGTGGCGCCCAACGTGGGGCTCGAAAAACACTGAACACCTTAAATAATTTTCCGTTTACAGATTCCAAAAGGACCGCAGAAGTACCAGTAATCACATATTTTTGTTTTCCAGGGACACTAATCTGTCTGTTACAGGATGAGTATACCGAGGTACTCTGAAGATACCGACACCAGAGTGGGATGGATTTACCATCTCAAGAAGGATGAATTAGCAACCGAAGCTAGGAAATATAAACTAGAGACAGGAGGAAATGTAGATGCACTTCGGGCCAGGATAATTAAATACTTACGCACCGGAGAAGGACAAGTAACCACACTAACACCAGAAATACTAACATTAGCCACTCCGATACCGCCACCAACAGCTGGGGAACACCTAGACATTACCGGAACCAGACGCGCCGATATTTGCGATAGAATACGCAAATGGGGTGTGAAATACGACGGTATCAGCGATCCGATTTCTTTTTTGGAAGGAGTAGAAGAATTACAAACCTGCTACAACATCACCGACCGTGATCTATTACTCGCCCTTCCGGAATTATTAAAGGAAAGCACCCTGTTATGGTACAGAAACCATCAACAATCCTGGATGACTTGGAAAGATTTCTTGGTCAGTTTTAAAATACAATTTTTACCACCGAGACATCAATTCCAACTAGAGGAGGAAATCCGAAATAGATTGCAAAAACCCCGAGAAAAAGCTACGGAATACGTGACTGCCGTCCTGACCCTAATGCGACGCCATGGAAACATGTCGAGAGAAGAACAACTACAACGTATGCATGACAACCTGAGGGTGGAATATAAATATTACATCCGCCAGAGAGATTTTAAAGACCTGACCGAACTTCTCGAGTTGGCCACCCAATTCGAAATGCTACCTCCGCGGACACACTCGCCGTCTCCCAGTCCAAACCGCCAGAAGGTACACTTTAGTGGTCTAACACCAGCTCCTGACACACCAGCACACCGTCCCCGTGAAATCAACACCACTAAAACCGTTCCAAAACCTATCACCACCCCGTATGACCGCTCCACCGTCTGCTGGAGATGTGGAAAAACCGGACACTTCAAAGAGAGGTGTAGAGAACCGTTTAAAGCTTTTTGCTCGAGATGCAGCAAAGAAGGTGTATTATCACGCGACTGCCCCTGTCCGCGGTCGGAAAACTCCAGACGCCGGTAAAGGGACACCAGGAACTTTTTACTACCCCGGCTCTTACACTTCGAAACAAAACAACCGCCAGCGAGTGGACCACTTGGCTACAAACCGTAGCGCAGTTTACACGAAGGAAACCCGATAAAAGATTAGATCGTTCCTACGATGATATACTCTTCCTAGAGATTATGGTCTTTAACAAAACCATCAATGCTTTAATTGATACCGGAGGCTCCCGAACATATATAGGCGAGAAAGTAAAGAATTTACTAATTAACAACCGTATATATCCGAGCACGCTAAAAGCTGCAACTGTACGTCTTGCCGGCAGTTCCATGACTGAAACCCGCGGCTTATACATTTTCCCCGCCAAGATAGGCAGGAAAACTCTCCAGTTACCGGGCTATTACATACCCCAACTGTCCACCGACATTGTGATTGGATTAGACGCGCTGGAACATCTTCAGGCCACTCTACACATACACCAGAAACAACTAGAAATCGCCGGAATACGTATCCCTTGCAAAGTTCCGTACAAGGAGGCTTGAGTGGAATACATGGACCAGACGTAGACCAGCTGCCCGAGTTAAACGAATTCCTGGAAACCGAGATGAGGAAATTCACAAAGGTAACAGGAAAAGCCAAAGATGTTATACATAAGATCACGCTCGTGCCCGATGCTAAACCGATCAAACAGCGATACTATCCCCGCAATCCAGCAATGCAAGAACTTATCAATCAAGAGGTTGATAATATGCTCGCAGAGGACATAATAGAACCGTCCCACAGCCCGTGGAGTTCTCCTGTAGTGTTGGTTAAGAAACCAACTGGTTCATATCGATTCTGCGTCGACTTTCGAAAAGTTAACCAGGTCACCATCAAAGATGCATACCCGTTACCATATATTCAAGTCATCTTAGACCAGTATATCAGTACCCTAGACCTGAAACAAGGATACTGGCAAATTCCTCTAGAAGATGGAAGTAAATCCATCACCGCTTTTACAGTGCCCGGCCGTGGACTATACCAATTCAAAGTTCTACCGTTTGGACTTCATTCCGCCCCTGCTACATTCCAGAGATTCCTAGATTCTATTATTGGTCCAGAACTGATTGGACGCGCTTTTGTATATCTAGATGATATCATAGTCCTGGGAAAAACATTTCAAGAACACCTGCATAACCTACGGGAAGTATTCAAGAGACTACGTGATAACGGACTTCAACTACAACCAGACAAATGCTACTTCTGTCAGACCCAACTCAAATACTTGGGACACGTCGTCACCGCAAAAGGAATTTTACTTGATCCAGAAAAAATCGACACAATTATCCAAATACCCGCTCCCCGTACCGTTAAGCAACTCCGTCAATTTTTGGGACTGGCGTCGTGGTACCGCAAATATGTTAGCGGCTTTGCGAAACTAAGTCAACCGCTCACCGAACTCTTGAAAAAGAACACCAGATATCAGTGGACCGACACCCAAAATCACGCCTTTGAAGCCATTAAACAAGCTTTGACCGCCCCCCCTGTATTAGCCTGTCCGGATTTTAATCAACCTTTTGTATTACAAACCGACGCAAGTACCACCGGAATTGGAGCCGTGCTAACACAAGGACAAGCACCGAATGAACGAGTGATAGCGTACATCAGCAGGGCACTGAACCCCGCGGAAAGGAATTACTCGACGATTGAACAAGAGTGTCTGGCCGTAGTATGGTCCATACAAAAACTCAAAAGTTACCTAGAGGGTTATAAATTCACTATGTTAACCGATCATAGGAGTCTCAAGTGGCTTCGCACGCTAGAGAAACCGACATCCCGTCTAGCCCGCTGGATAATGGAACTACAACAGTTCGACTTCCAGGTGGAGTACCGAAAAGGGGCACTGAACAATGTAGCCGACGCGCTGTCCCGCTTACACGAGGACTATAAAGTAAAAGCCGACCTGTCTCCATTAGAGGTGGAGGAAACCGAAGAGATAACCTGTCCGTGGTATCGAGGCTTGATACAGCAAGTCCGAGAACACCCTGATCAACACCCTCGATATAAAATAGAGGAAGGACAACTATTTAAATCATTCCCTGATCCGACACCCGAAAAAGAGATGGAAGCCATCCTAGTTGGAAAATTTGTATACCGCTAGAAAAACGCCGAGATATCCTGGAAGAATGTCACGATGTCCCCACCGCAGGACACCTGGGAATTGCGAAAACACTATGCCGCATATACCGCAATTACTACTGGCCAACCATAAAATCCGACGTGATAAAATACGTAAAAAGGTGTAGAAGTTGTCAAACTTATAAAGGTAGTACGCAAAAGCCGCAAGGAGAAATGTACTTTTCGCGACCTGGACATCCGTGGAACAATGTAAGTACAGATCTTATCGGACCGCTGCCGCGTTCCAAGAAAGGCTATAAATTCCTGTTAGTTTTTCAAGACCGGTTAACTAAGTGGGTCGAACTTAAACCGCTCCGTAACGCTACCAGTCCGCCGATTATCCAAGCGTTAAAAGAACAAGTAATATACCGCTTTGGAACTCCCCGACACCTGATCTCTGATAACGGCCCACAATATACCAGCAAACTATTCCGCACGTTCTTGAAGGAGCATGGAATCAACCATCGTTCTACTCCACCATACTCCCGCATGCCAACCCGGTGGAAAGAACCAATAAAGTGATCGGGACGATGATCGCACAATTTACGCGAAACAACCAGCGAGAGTGGGACGCTCACCTGCCTGAAATAGCCTTCGCTATCAATACCGTACAGCATGGATCAACTGATTTCTCCCTGCCTTACTTAATCTCGGGAGAGAATTAGAACCACCTAGGGCATGGTCAACCCAGAAACAACCGCCGACAACAGAAGCAACCGCCGTAACCGCAGCTGATCAAGCGCAACACATGAAGTATTTAAAAGATCTACAAGAACTTGCTAGAGATTCATTAGCAAAGACCTTTGAAGTACAACGGTATCATTACAACCTGCGTCACCGAGCCTACCGCCCCGCAAAGGAGATCTCGTATATCGTAAAACACATTACCTGTCAAGCAAAGCGAAAGAATTTTCCGCGAAATTAGCGAAAAAGTATGCCGGTCCTTACCTTGTGTATAAAATCAAATCGCCCGTAATTGTCGAGCTCCGAGAACCCGGTAGTAGGAAAAGCGCGGGAGAAGCGCATGTAAAAGATTTGAGAAATGCGACTGACGTCACCGATCAGACTAGACCAACGACCAATGGTAACGTTGAAAATTTAACGGCTATTAAAACCCGCGTATTCGAAATCATATAAAAGAAAAGGATAAAACCAGAAGTGCTATCTTCCACAACATGGCACCCTTTAAACCCTGCATCCGCCGAAAGCTCCCGTTACGGATCTCGCCCTGGCAGCCACACAAATACCGCATACCCGGGACCGAAGGCTTGGAAGCAGCTTTCGTAACGCGTCGCAGTTCTCCGGACCGGGACCGATCTCCGTCGCCTGCTCCTCGTACACCGCCCCCAGGACCGTCCGGTATGGATACGGCCTACTATTGGTCGCCACCCCGGCTCCACCCCGACGGTAGAACGAAGACACCGGACACACCAAAACATTTGCGCCGGACAATTGAGGTCACCGGAGGAATAAAGGACCTGCATATACAGGAAATACCCGAACCGGCCCGCCTTATGCCACCGCCCCCGGAAGGCCTTAACCGCCGCCAGCGACGCAATCGCCGCCGCGTCAGCGTCATCCTGCCTGATGGCGTGAGGGTGAAAATCAAGCGGACGGATCTTCCGCAAGAGGAGGAAAGGGTGGTATGTAAAGAACCAGCGTCCTGTACTTATATGTTTTAGAATAAATTATGTGCGGACCGTCCTGTATGTAAGATTTCATAAGTTTACGCGATATTGCACAACAAATAATTTATTCATCACTGCTGACGTGTAGTTCTAAGAAACCGTAAGTTTCTGCACGTCAGAACGATTTTAACCAATCCCATAACGGCATCCCCCGCACGGTAGCCGCGAAACCGCCCACAGATGCACCTTTATAAACTCGCGACGCGCATAGAAAGGAATGAATCTCCGTAGATTCAAGTTAAGCCGATATCCAGCAGCCGCCACCGTACCGTTGAGTAAGCACCGACCTGTTAGTCACCGACGAAAGAAAGGAATCTCCGTAGATTCAAGTTAAGCCGATATCCAGCAGCCGCCACCGTACCGTTGAGTAAGCACCGACCTGTTAGTCACCGACGAAAGAAAGGAATCTCCGTAGATTCAAGTTAAGCCGATATCCAGCAGCCGCCACCGTACCGTTGACCGTTCCAGAAACCAGTAGCCGCAGCCGCTCCGTTTGCTTAGCGTAAGCACCGACCTGTTGTTCACCGACGAAGAGTCCTTCGCGATCGGGCAACCTAAAGTTCACTTCTGTACTGCTATTGATAGACACGTAAGTTGTAAAGTTATACATTCTGACAATTTACACTCAAACACTACAGACCGTAAATAATTCCGGGCTGAGCTCCAGGAGTTATACTACACAAAGTATACCTAGAGTAGCACGCAGGGGTAACCCCCGACGTAATACCAAATACACTAACACCTAGAGTCACGCAGGGTAGATCCCATCGTCACTCGCCACCACAAAGTATACCTAGAGAAACGCAGGGGTAACCCCCGACGTATCTCGTCACCACTTGAGGGTGAAGGGTTGTTACAGGGCTGTAAAGACCTACGACCTTTCTCTTAGTATATACAGTAAAGACAGGCCGTCGCCTATGTCTTCTGGACATTACTAAAATCCCGCTCGAAACTCACACACTTCCTACACCCAGTACTTAATAACCGTATACAGTGTCTGTGAATCGCAGAAGAGTACCTCCATAACCTGTTGTATAAATCAGTAGCATAAATTTGTCGTCCACCGAACCATCGTAAACACCTGGTGCACGAACGTTTGTAAATATATTAGATAGTACGTGAATTATTCTATCTTTCCGTAAACCTATTAGAGTAGTTTTTTAATATTAAGTATTTTTGTTCCCTAGATTAATTATAAATAATTAAACTCAGTACAGAGATCGGTAATTAAGTTAGTTAGATAAATAATCTAATTGCCAAAATTAAACCCGTAATAATTAAAGAAAGATCGTCCCAATACCTCGCGTTTGTATACGTGCATTTCGCGTGTATTACTTCCAGGGAGTAGAACATCCTTGCTTCAGCGCTCCAGAGTTACTAACGTATAAACACGATATCGATTTTCTCAAACGAGTCGAGTTCATTGCGCTGGCGTCTCGACCAACAACGGTATCAAGGCTGACGACCTCGCTACCGTACATACAGGACCGTAACCTACACTTTGCCTCTTAGGTAAGGAATAGATTAAAAAGACTATCTTTTGTTCACAGAAGCGATTACGCACCCAGTGAAGCCCAGGACCTGGACTAGGGCGGTCGTACATATATATTATTAGTTACGTTTATTTTATTGTAAATATTGGTCTAATATACGTGTTAAAAATGCTTTACGAATTTTATTTAAGGTTGCAGTGTTAAGCCCATCCAGTAATTACTACGAACCACCCCCGTTTATAAAATAAACCCGATTGAGCAAAGCCGAGGCAAGATAAAACCGCGCTGGGTTACCAAACCAGAAGGGCGCAATACAAGTAAAAGTATAGAACCCATAGCACTTAAAAATAATAGGGGGCATTATAAACATCCCTGATTTACTGAAATGAATAAGAGGGCACTCAAACGTGCACGAATGTGGTTAAAATGATTTTATATTTCTCTCGTAATTATTTTTAAAGGAACTTTTATATTATTTTCATTATTAATAATTGTTTATGGGCGGTTAATTACGAAATTGTCATTGTGTTAATTATGCAAAGGAAAAGATGCGATGCTTGAATCTCATTAATCGAATGATTCTTAATTACTCTCGCACTTGAAAACTAATTAAACTAATTACGAAATTATATACAGTCAGAAATAACCAAATATTGATTGAAAATCTCTATTTGGTGCAACAAATTTAATTTCAATTACATTAAAGAATTAAGAATGCTTGCTGAATCATTACACAGCGATTTCGTTGGTTAGTAAATTATGCCAGCAAAACAATTGGATCATCAAGGAAGTGGATTTACAGTAACTTTGTAAATTGATTTGGGGTTCTCTGTAATTAAAGAACTATTTAGGAATCATTACTAGATTTTTGTATTTTATCGGGTGGCATTAAATGTGAATAAACGGTTTTAGGCAAATACGTGAAGCTTTTACTCTTGCAATTGCGATTTAGATGAACCGGATTCTATTGGGACTTGGTAACAAAGTGACTATTTTAAAAAAAGGATGCGATTAAGCTAACATGAATATTACTCATTTCTGGACAGAACATAATGTTAGGAATGGCACAAAATAACAGAAGGGTCGGGACAAGTATTCGTTTTAAGATGTAATGTCGTGATGCACGTGTAATATGCCTACGGCGACATGTAGGTTTATAAGTAAATTGTATTGTAAGCTACTTTCGCTTACTTTAACTAAAGTTTATTTAATTTGCCTCGGTGTAGCTCAATCGGTTTTTAAATTCAATAAAAATGGTAGTTGCTCGTTCTTACTGGGGTTGGTCTCTATTACCAGGTTTGTGCACACTAAGGAATACATGTGTAAGGGTTTTAGACGTATACTATTCCTATTTGGTTTACAAAATCTAAATATTTGCACTTTATACTATTACAACTAACGTAAAGCAATAAGTAAAAAGATAACAAAGTACTTCAGGCAAAGAAACGCAACTATCAGGAAATAACAATGATACATCCTGCCTCAGGATGTCGAAAGTTGGTCCAGGATTCTCTACGTGGGCTCCTTTGTATACGAATTAGAGCAGAGGTCGTTAGGACACTTACCTCTTTACGTTTTCTGTGAAAATACGGTTAGCGGTATGTTTATACGCTCAGAAAAGAACTGATACTAATTTATACTACGATATAACGAGATTTTATTTATTTTAAAAATAAAATTAAAATTGTAAAAGCCGGATCTGTTGGGTAGCTGACTGCACCAAAATTTTGTACAGCTATATAACTGTATTTATAATAGTGGGATAGGGCGTGTGGTGATATGGTAAGTCCTACCTTTAAAGGGAGTATTTTCGCTTTATGCGTTTTACGAACAATACGAGTTTAAATTGTATAAATGCAACTTTTATACCTCTAACTTTAATGAAAGTGAAATTTAAAGAAACTAAATAACATTTACAGAGTTCTCATTAAGTATCTATTTACAGGATATTACGGTGGATTAATGTATTTCTAATTACTCTTAGTAATTAGCGGAAGTTTTAGTACAACAGATTTGGTGGTATTTACGAGGGATTGAACTCTTTGGAATGAAATGTGAATATTTTCGTATTGTATTCTGGGCGCGGGCGCGCTTAAGGCGATGACCGCTTAGTAGCTCCTTCCGCTTCTGGCTTCTACACCGTCAATAGTATTTACCTGGGGTGACTAATTCGGGGCTGGTTTTAGTAATAACCATGATAATGTATTTAAACCTTCCGGAATGGTTTAGTTTAAAGATTTTCAGGTACAGGATAAACTAAACGTTTTTCAGGTATGGTAGACTCAAAGAACGGTTTCTCCTTCAAGTGGATAATCGCGATAAGCGATTAGGATCGGATACAGGTTCAGGACCGTTAAGAAGTAAAGTTTTCTCGTAGCCTGGGAACGGCGCAAGACCTTTAAATCTTCGGGACTTTTCTGTATTCATCACTGTTAAATAAACAGGCTGACAGGATGGCGGACCATTTTACGGGCGTCGACATTTAACTTATCTCACGATAAGTGAGCGGGTAGGAAAGCGGTTTATCACATTTAGCGAGATTGAAAGGTAACACTCACTGGTACGGTTGGCCTAATAGCGAGCGGCTTGTTGCTTTCCACCAGTCGACATCCTGAACTTCAGTTTTTAGTTGTTTCCTTGTGTTGGCATGTTTGTGTGAGTCGGTGTGCGGTGTATTTGCTCAGATTCTTGTAATTGATACTCCAATTACAATAATCTGAGCAAATACCCGTTGAGCTGTTTAATTGATACCCCGGAGGTTGGCAGAATTTAGGCGAGAGCCTTTCTAACCAATGGAGTAAGTAAAATACTACATCGGGTATTTTGCCCGACGTGAAGTCGTTTACTGGTGTAAGTGTGGTGTTGTATGTTGAGGCAGTAGTATATAAGATAAAAGCAGGTTGATCTGGGCTCTCGAAAGAGACCCAGCGGAATGAGGGTGAACAGGAACCGGTTTAAGTCTCCAAAGAGATCTAGGAGGATGAGGGGGTTTTTAGCGCGTCTCACGCTTTTATTTAGAATCCGTGGAGGGCGGAGACGGCTTCTGGTCGGGCTTCTAATGCCGTGGTTGGTAGATCGATAGGTGGGGCTCTAACGTAACAAAACTCTTAACGTACTTTGACATTCACGCCGGAGTGGATATATGTTCATTATTTGATGTTTTCTGTAAATTTTAATTAAACAGGATAATTACCAAATAATTAATTCAAAAAAATTTGATAAATGCGGCTGACTCTTTACAGTATTAGCCATCCTAGTTGCTTGAGCTTCTACCAGATCACTTTCAAGGAGAGGCTTGTCTCGATAGACCAAGAAGCTTCCTGTCTAGTTGACCATAGACTAAGGCGGCTACCCTCTAATAACGGTGGACAAATGCGACGTAGAGCTACCACCCTACTAGCTACGTTGATCCAGCGTATTAGTACATGTATGTATAAAGTTTTGTCACATGTGGTTAAAATGTACCATGGATTCTTTTGTTTTCCCGAACTATAGGAGATTTATTAGTACCGAGTATCGTGAATGGGGTATAGATTATCAAAATTTGGATATATTCGAGAATACATTTTCGAAGCATTGATATAGTTACAAATTTTTACTTTGTTTGACGAGGTCTCGAATTATTATAAATTGGAGTAGGATTTGGTATCCGAATTCTACGAGTGGTGTAAAGATTTTTCGATTTGTTTGTTAACAGATAGAAGTTTTTAAAATTACGGTTAGGGCTCACGGGTTGACAATTGTATATTAGAGCGAATAATGGATATTCCTATTGTATATATCGTTAATTATAGTTTAGTTGCTTTACAATTACCTCATTGAAAATTATTACTTTCCTTCAGGCAAAGTAGTTTGCAGATTCAAAGAATTTGCGACAGATAGTCGGTACTCATATTGATAAAATTTATTTTAAGAGGGCAAAGAGTGTGGTTTTAATAGTACGTTGGTTTAAAGACGGTTTTCGCGCTTTTCATTTATTTAACAGGTGGCGTATTTCTCCTGATTTATGACTAAACCCTTATTAAGTTTTATGTATTACGGTGTATTCTATTAGTAAAATTATTAACCCACCTACGCCCATTTTACACTGAGCTACCAGTCCATTCCTTATCTGTTACTCCCTATGTACTGCCATTTTCGTCGGTAACAGATTAAAACTTACAAAAGATTATATCTTAAATGGCTTCAGATCTGGGATGGAAGGAGCGCGAGTCTTTGAGTTGCAAAATCTCGAGTAACGTTTCTGTAGCTGGTCAGCAACAGTCGGACATTGGAGGATAATCCCACTACAGTAAAGGCTTCATTTCAATTCAACTATTCGTTTCAAGAAAGGTTATTACACCTTTAGACTCATTAGCAATATGTATATATTGCTGTCTCGGTCCTTAGTTGAAGCAGGCTGTATGCGGATTACCTCGCTCCTTCTCACTGGTAACTGTCTCCATGGCTTCCAAGACGGCTACCAGGGACTCTGGTGGTCGTCGCCGGTTTTGACTGCCGGTCCTTCGGCGTCATCTTTGGTTTCTTGATCAGTGTGCTGAAGTTGTCTTCATCGGAGCTGGTGGAGCCAGTGCGGGCGCTTTACTATTTTCTTCCTTCGGCGATGACTTAAGTATCGACTGCGCTGGCGGTGGAAACGGTGGTGAACGTCGACGTCAACGGAGCCGCCAACTGGGCTTCCGCTGGTGAGTCGACCTCGGTCGTTGCTGCTGGTTGCGACTTCTTTGGCCGCCTCCTATTCTTTCCGACGGTGGCCGGTAGTGGCTTACTGCTCGGTCCTTCCTACGGTAGGTCGAGCAGCGACTGTATCTTATAGCGTCTCGGAGATGGACGCTGGCTGGAGTGATCCGCCATCCATTGGTTGTAATCTTATAGCCACTATTCCTTGCTGTAGGTTTAGCCCAATCGTGAGGTGACAAATTTGTCTTTAAATCGTTGAATCTTTCAGTTCTGATCCCAACTCTGGAATGAGCAAAGGCTTCGAGAACACTGCACTCACATAATTTTTTTTAATCGTTTGCTGCTTGATTGGGGATACTTCTTGGTTTCCATATTTCGATCTTCGGGCGGTTTAGGGATATCCTCTCCCTCTTCATACCTAGGTTTTATGTGTTTATGTTGTGTTATTATTTGTGTATTGTAGGTGGTAACAATTTTGATATGTTGTTTTGTGAGATATATATATATATATATATATATATATATATATATATATATATATATATATATATATTAGTGTTTGGGATATACTAGATTAACGTGTAATGGGTTTCAATATTGGATGGGTAGAGTTGTCCAGTTGTAGAGGTCATCGTTTATTCTTTGAGGATTTGGGGTTATCTTAGGATGTATGGGGTATTGTCGAGGAGCTCTTCGAACTCCTGTGGTAGCTTGTCTAATTGTTGTAGTAGGTGTGCTGGGAGACGTTTAAATTTGGTTTTGGGTTTTCTCGGTAGTCGAGGTTGGAGAATGGGATTTGTAATATTACTTTAGTGGGGATTTTAACACCGTTTACCCTATTATGTTTATATTTACTTTGTAGTGTTATTAGTCTGTCAGTTATTGGTTGAATGTTGGCATGTTGTATGGTTAATTGGTTAGGGTATCTGTGATGCAGCTTGTGGATAGTATGTAGCATTGTCCTTTCGCAGGAAGCGATGGATTGGAGTTGGTTGTGTTTAATTGTTGCATATAACTGGGCGCGGTAGTCTAGTATCGGTCGGCTGAATGTTTTGTACGTACATTATGGAGTTTTAGGGTGACACCCTCTGATGTTTCCAAGTAGCGCTTTCAATAGATGCGCAGTTGCGTATCTTGTTGAGAGTGTTGCTAGAATCGGGTTGCTATTATAGGGTTCGGGAGAACGTGATGCCTAGGTATGTGTTGTGTCTTGTAATTGTAGTCTTTGTCCACGTAGTCAAGTTGATGTCGGAATTTTGTCTAGCATAGTTGAATAGCTCAGCGTGTCTATTTGCGTTTTGTTGGGATTGATTGTTAATCTCCACCGGTTGGTATAGTTAGGCAAAGGTAAGTTGTTGTGTTATTAGCTTCTCTGCCCCGTCACTGCTTCTACTGGTCGCCTAGGGAGCAGTGTTGCAAACTGGGCTATAGTTATGTTCGGGTTGTTGCTTTGGGGTATGCCGTAGACGTAGATGGTGTATAAAATCGGTGCTAGTGACGATCCTTGCGGCACGTGGGCAGTCTGATGAAATGGGGAAGTAGAACATACTCGTACCTTTACACATCTGCCTGTCATATATGAAAGATTGAGTCGGACGAATGCAATCGGGAATCCTATCGTAGTTTGTGTATTAGTCCTGCGTGACATACCTTGTCAAATTCCTGTTTTATGTCTAGGAAGACTGAGCGGCATCAGGCATCGTGATGGTGATTTGAAGAATTCCGTATAGTGTTTTACGATGGGATCTTGGTATGAACGGTTTGGTCTTAAGGCGAACTGGCTGTTTGGCATGGTGTCGTTAGCTTCGAGAGAGTCATTAACCTTTGGGATAAGGTCTCTAGGCATTTGCCCCTTGCAACATAAAAGGGAAATCGGTTTGTAGGATGAAGATTGGGTAGGGTCGGATCTAGATTTAGCTAACATGATGGTTGAAGCAGACTTCCATTCGGTCGGAAAATAGGATAGGGCAAGGCATCTGTTACATATTTGGGCTAAATATCTAATTGTTTGGTGGTATATTCTGTGGTCTATGGTTTTGTCTTTGCAACTCCTCAAGGGTTTGCTTCAGCTGAGCTTTGAAACCATCGTCAAACGAGGTATCGTCGGGGGAAGTGAGCACATTTTGCAAGTGAAGGCTGAATGGGTCGGCTTTTTCCTGGTCTGAAAATGAAAGGTTACTTTGAGGGTTCATTAGGTTGAATTTTTGTTTCGTTTTTTTGTTTTGTTAGGACCTTAAATTTATACCAAAATTTAAGTCTTTCACGGTAGTCCAGTTAGGCTGTCCCTTTAATCCAATTTTCACGGGTGAATTTGTTGGTCTCTAGTGGGAGTATTGCACCGAGATTTTATACAAAATACGCCGAGGGAATTCCTAGCTACTGGTGTGACGTGGGCGGTGGAAGTATTAAATCTGTGACATAGACATTTATTAACGATTTTTGTAACAACGGCAGAGGCTAATAGATACTGATTATTTAATAATTCTATACCCTAATAATTATCTAATAAATAATCAATCAAGATACCTAGTATAAAGATTTTCAACTCTTTAGCATATTGTAGTTTCACAGTGAATATTTTCCTAATAATTAAAATCGAATTTTTATCTTACTTCGTAAATATACTAGTTACATCTAGAGATGAAGAAATTCAGCAGCGTACAAGGATGGAGGGAAAAGTAA
The DNA here is from genome assembly GCA_036346205.1 of Vesta saturnalis. Lineage (NCBI taxonomy): Eukaryota > Metazoa > Arthropoda > Insecta > Coleoptera > Lampyridae > Vesta > Vesta saturnalis. Next base: position 675,661 of record JARFJB010001881.1, read on the forward strand.
AACTAAAATTCGGTATTTATCATATCCCATTTACAAATTTATAAAACCCTTAAAATTACAAAATGTGCCTATAATTCATATGAACTATTAGAAGACTATACTTATAATTATACTCAGATACATTCGTACATACTTCTTTGCTTTTGGAAACTAACATGGCAAGTCGAATAAGTAAGAATATAATTCAGAAAACGGTTTTAAATGAAATAGCAAAGTACATTTTTTGGTCGAACACTGAATCCTCCTGCACATCACATTACAAAAATTACAGATAATAGATAAATTCAATTCTTAGATTTATTTTGACGTTCAATAGACTTCAAGGTTGTTATGTGCAGAAATGGGAAGCGAAGAAAAAAAGAGAAGGGTCACTACGGATGTAAGGAATCGCCGGTGCCAGACGATTCGGGCGGGGCCAAGAAAGTTCCGGTTGAGATAGAAAGGGCGCCAAGAGCCTCTCCCCAAAAGAAGGACTCACCGTTATCCCAGCCTCTGAATAACGAATAACTGTAGGAAAAGAGACAGGAGAAACTAATAGGGAAATGGAAAGAGTATTGTGGGATATTATTATTAAATCACATAAAAAGGATACATACAAAAATAAAACATGCCTCAAAATAAATGAATTCTAACTAAAGACAAATAAATTGGCAATTAACGTCCAAAATTAGGTAAGTACGCAATTAAACAAATGTAATTTATTAAGTGTATAATGTATTTACGTTGGTTAACTTAAAAATAGAATTTAAAGAAACCAGAATAAAAAGAGGATATAGACAACACAAGATTAAACAAAATTATTTCGTAAAATGCTAAAAGTGCGAAAAATATGATTTTATAGTAAATTATCAATTGGATAAATAGGAACCTGTTTAATTTAGAAAGGCCTTCCTAAGCTAAAGCAGGGTTTTTATTTTACACGTAAAAAGTTAATAAGCTAAATGGTAATCTATATTCATAAATACTTGTATGTCCTAACAAAAATTTTATTTAAGAAATTTGAATGAGAACGTTGAGAAAAACAAAATTTAATCAATTACCAATATCAAATTTAAAATTTAAAACATATGGAATACGTCTGAAGCTAAGCTACTATGCGCATGTTTGTTTGATAGTAAATACGTGACAAACGTTAAAAGATAAAAATATGGCCGATAGCTGTTTACAAAGCGGTTGTCGTTAAAAGAACGATTTACACAAAAATTAAATTAAAGATCGAATGAAAAAGAAAGTAATTTAGTGATAAAGTAGTACATTATTTTTAACAATTATAATTATAGATTGCAAAAAAAAAAACAAAGTGGAAGGAAGTGGAAAGTGGGATTTCAGATAAGCTTAGAGGTAAATAAATATTTTAGTGAAAGCAAGGAGTTGTGCTAGTAATTTTCTTGTTGCAGTATTAAGGGAAGGATCAGAAAGCAACGGAGGTTATAGGAGTGACAATTATGATTAAAAACGCTTGACCTTTTTTGTTGATTTCTACGATGGTTATTCTACTTGGAAAATTCCAAGCTAAGTTCAAAGGAGGGTTCCAGAAAAGTGCACGCTGAAAATTTTGATGAGTCATTAAAGAATGCCACAGAATAACAGATTTATATACCTCTAAGATGGAAGGCGAGCTGTTCGTTATAATTTTTATGAATGGTATACCTTAAAACCTAAATAAGCAAAGAAAACAATGAATACTCAGCACTCTAGAGTGGAAACTTTATTTTCTTTGTGAAACAATTCCTTTTTAAAGATCCTTCTAGCGAAGATTGAAAATTGATTCAGAAATTTATTTAGAAATGCTTCAACAACCAAACACAAAAGTTAACTCAATACAAAAACTTGTATGTAAAAAGAAAGACAGTTATCTATAAACAAATATATAACAAATGTGTGTTAAAATGAAGAGATTAGAAATTTTGAATAGCCAAATGTAAAGATAAAATGAAAGGTAATAAATTGTTGAAAAAGCCATTGTATTAATAAAAGGTGTTTTGTATAACAGTATAGGCAACTGAAAGTGCTTCAGGGTATATATAATTGTGTAGCATTAAGTTCAAAAATAAATTTAGAATTCAAACTAAATTAAATGAATAATTAAAGAACTAGAGAAATTTTTATTACACAGTTTTTAAGAAACCAAAGATTTCTTAAGGGAAAATTAGGAAAATAGCTCAAGGCTAAAGTAATAAATAGCTACTATATAAGTTAAGTATAAATAAGTTAAAGTAACACGACAATGTTAAGGAGTGTAGCTAATTTAAAAATACTGTAGATCATTCTTGTTTCTTTTCTTTGGCTTATTATTAAGGAATATTTATTAAGTACCGTGCAGTTGTTTGTTCATCGTCAATTAGTGTAGTATTTATAATGTAAGTTATCAGTTATTAAAACAATAATGTGTTTATATTTCTAAAAAAATTTAACCCGCCGTTTGTCGCTTTATGAGCATTTTGCTCACACTTTAATTTATCATTATTTTGTTTACAAGGCAGTTTCAAGTCGCGCCCTTTTCGCCACCTTAGTTTATAACCTTCCTGGAAAGAATTTATTACGGTTATTTGTTATTGTTTGTTTAGTATGGTTTCTATGAAGTGTTTATTTACCGGGAGTTTGCAGCGTTAGCATTTTGCTCATTGTGCGACAAACCGCGTTACATTAAATCTCGTTTTATGTTTTCTTATCTCGTTACGTTTGTGTGCTGTCATTTAAATTTTTGTGTATAATTATTGTGTGTTATTCATAAAACGAATCGTGGTAAGAAGCTGGTCAAACTCGCACTACAGTCATTCGAAGGAACATCCGAAGGTATTTATGGCTATGAGTATTACACATCTTGAATAGTATTTCTGCAATTATATATTGTGTTCTAGTAAGCGCTCTATGGCTTGGGGACCATTTTATATTTGATGTTGGTGATTCGAACGTCGAAAACCGACTAGATCAAGTTGAATCTGATGCTTCATCGGAATACAGCAGTCACAATACAGATTCTGAACAGTCTACAGAATCTACTTCAGAATCTGAAGAAGTAGTGCTACATCATACTGGACTAAGTTACGTTGGTAAAGATAACGTACGCAGGGGAAAAGAAAATGTAGTTACAATTAGCTCGGGTATAAAAGGAGCTGCCAGAAATGTATCGACAATAACGGATTCTTGGCAGTTGTTTTTTTCTGAACATATGCTAGAGTATTACACAGTATACTAATTTGTACTTGAAGAAGGCGCGACAGAACTACTCTCGCCAAAGGGATTGCTTAGATACAACAGTTCAGGAATTGAAAGCTCTCTTGGGTCTACTTTATATGGCAGGCGTAAAGAAGGCATCCCATCTAAATGTAAAAGAATTATGGGCAGATGATGTTACGTCTCCGGTGTGTTTTCGTGCAACGATGTCAAGTCGGAGATTTTACGTGCTTCTCGAAGCTCTCCGTTTTTTTATTCATAATAATATTCATTAAAAATTACCCAAATAATGCTTTCAATATTGTTTCTAATTTTTAGAAATAGACAAAAATAGACAATTCATGAATAGCGAACAAACAAAAAAGATATAAAACAATAGATAAGCCACAGATGGTGCCCTTAGAAATCACATCCATGACGTCTATATCAGTTTTTGTTTATCTCTACTTCTTCCTATACTTACTTTACCAATAATTTGTTGAAAATCTGACCATCCTGTACATACTTCTTTTTTCGATGTAGTAAAATAACATCATCGTTAAGTGTTTGTTATAAGCAAAATAATGCATTATGATTACTTTATATTTGTTTTACTTTATGCCGTTAAAGGCGCTGTTGCTAAATGTTGTTTTACCGTTTTATGTAAGCAAGGATGTGTACCGAAATGCTTAAGGAAAATCAATAAGCATAGCGATAACTTTGATCTGTTAATTACAATTTTATAAGCGTGTGATTTTGCTTCGTGTATAGGCAGCATCAGTTTGTTATATTGTTCTAGATGATTATACAATACGAACAATGAGAAAAAATTAATGAATTACGGTTTAAATAAAAGTACATTGGAAATACGAAAACGCATTGTCTACTGGCATAGAACCTGGAGAATGGCTGATGAACAGTATCTGGACGTGGAGGCAGGAGATTTAGATTAGTTAAGTTTAATTTTTCTGTAAATTAGTGGTACTATAAGGGTATACTTAGGTAATGTTCAAGGTTAGGATCTAAAATAGTAATTACAGTATAGAGCGATAGCCCTGCAGCCGTAAAGCCAACGCGCGGGTAAAATAAGTGGTACTATAAGGGTATACTTAGGTAATGTTCAAGGTTAGGATCTAAAATAGTAATTACTGTATAGAGCGATAGCCCTGCAGCCGTAAAGCTAACGCGCGGGTAAAATAATAGCCTTGGGAAAAGCCACGCTTGATTGAGAAAAACCTACTGAAGCACTATAAAATGTGCGACTAATAATCCAAGCGTATCGGTGCTAATGGAAACTGCCTCCTACAGGATAGACGTCCTCGTACCACTTACCTACTCGCATAAGTAGCGATAGGTATAGCGATCAAATTGTGTGAATAGTGTTCTGGGTTTCACGGAATTTTAAGAAAAATGTAACGTGGGATGCGAGCAATCGAAACGGAATCATGAACCAACCGGGAATACGAACAGGAAACACAGTTTAACATTAATTTATGGTTTTAGGATATTAATTAGCAAGAAGATATTAGTGTAACAGGTGTGCCTTTGATGAAAGGTATGCGGTGTTCTATAAATCTAGAAATGCAATTATTGGTCAAAGAAATGATTTGTGTAAAAAATAGTGATGTATTACTCATGTCTCATTACTCTATAGTAACCTCATTATATTATGACCGATTCGCGCAAGTAACATAGATAGCATGATTAGCAGAAAAATTTATTGCTAGTGACAGTGATGGGGATAATCTACCAAATATTACTTGTCTTCAACTCCAATGATATCAGCTTGAGATATACGGAATTAATGCTTAAAAAAAATAAAATTATTTATGTAAAAAAGTAGTACAGTGGATTCTAATACTCTATTGAGATCAGAAAGATCCCCAAGAGAAAAAAAATTCGATTATCAGAAAAATTCTCTATTCTATGACGATGTCAATTTCAGCCGCCGCCGATATCAAGTTGTTATCACTTATTTTCATATTTAGATGTAATTATAGACTATTGATTTTATAAGCGATTTAGTTGTGGTTGTTTATATAAATGGGTATATTCATTTTATTTCAAATTTATATTCATTAATATACAGGGTTAGGAAAAAGTACCGAAACGCTCAAATATCTGCAAAACCGCTAAAGCTATGATCACAAAATTCGGTATTTTGGGGTTCCTAGGCATGCGGAATTGGAAAATGATATCGGCACTGTTGCCAGATTTCCTAGTCTTGCGCTACACATAGTCTTTTTGTTATCTTAAATGGAATGTCTCATTTATTTTTATTGAAATAAATGACTTGAGTTATGAAGGTTATTTTTTTATTTGTGATTGGCCACTTTCCCTTGCACTTTAACTAATAACAATAATGCTAAGATAAGAAGGAGATTAAAAGCCAATGGACTAAAACAACAATAACTTAATTAATTAATTAACAATAGAACTAATAATTAACGACACTAACTTTTAATTAAATGCTCAAAGTGGCCTCCATTATTTGCCAGACAGTATCCAAGTCGATCATAAAATTCTCGCAATGTGTTGCTCAACATATCAGGTGTTATAAGTACAATTTCGATGCGGATTCTTTCGCAGAGTTCGTTCAAATTTTCTGGACGATTTCTGTAGACACGGTTCTTCAAATGACTCCACAAGAAGAAGTCCAGTGGAGTCATATCAGGGGATCGAGGTGGCCATTCAAATGCTCCACGTCTTCCAATCAGCCTTCCTGGGAATTGGCTGTTTAGAAATTGCATGGCTTCTCTTGAATAATGAGGCGGAGCACCATCATGTTGGTACCGGATTTCACCTATATCTCTATTTTGTTGAATGGCAGGAACTATACTTTCTCTAAGGAGCTCCAAATAATTTCGCCCTGTTAATGTACCTTCTATGAAAAAAGGTCCGATAATATTGTTTCCCAATGTTCCCGCCCAGACGTTAACTTTCTCAGGATATTTGGTATGAAGTTCTTCCATCCAGTGGGGGTTATCTCTAGACCAAACTCGGCAATTGTGCCTATTAACTTGGCCATTCAAGCAAAAAGTAGATTCGTCACTGAATACAATTTTGTGCGCAAAATAAGGATCTTGGTTGATATATTCCATCATGATTTCGGCGAATTCATTGCGGTGGTCAGGATCATCCTCTAAAAGCTCTTGAGTGTAATGGATCTTGTACGGCTTTAATTTATTTTCCTTCAAAATAGTCCTTACAGATTTTTGACAGATTTCGGTATTTATAGCTAACTGGCTGGTGCTTAGTTTTGGATTTTCCTCTATTTGTAATAAAACGTTTAATTTATTTTCATCACTTGTAGCAGTTCTTGGGCGTCCGGTTTTAGGTAAAAATTTTATGGACCCTGTTTCTTCATAACGTCGACGTGTACGGTAGACTTTTTAATGGGTTTATTAAGATAACGATCATTAAACAAGTTGTAGACTTCTTGATATGTCCTTGTTTTAATTCCATATCCACGAAAAATGAAAATGTCAATACGTTAGGTTTCTGATAGAACAAAAGCCATAATCAAATTATAATTATGTAATCGATGATATATTCAGCGGATTAACTGACAATGATGTGTTTAGTTTGTCATTGCTGTAACATGGCGACGGCTAGAGTGTTGAAAACAATTGAAGCAGTGCTTACTTATTCCTAGGGTATTCATATTTTCGGGCATCTCCGATAAATTTAATGCATGGTCATTCTAAAATAAGTAACTATCCCATAATATTTCTCACTAGTATCTAATAGTATAAACGGAATTTTGAGAATGTGAGATCTTCCATTTAAGATAACAAAAAGGCCAAGTATTGAAATAAGTTGGAGACGCCCAATTGATTGCAATAAAAATAGAGAATTCTATTTAAGAAAACAAAATGACTACATGTAGCGCAAAACTGGGAAATCTGGCAACAGTGCCGATATCATTTTCTAACCTAGGAACTCCCAAATGCCGTATTTTGTAATCGTAACTTTAGCGGTTTTGCAAATATTCAAGCGTTCCGGTACTTTTTATTGAAAATACGGTGTCGTCATATCTCAGCAACTAATAGATCTAAACGTTTGAAAATTTGAGATCTTACTAAGTTTGATACGCCCAATTGACTGCAATAAAAATAAATAGGGCATTCTATTTAAGATAACAAAACGATTACGTGTATCGCAAAACTGGGAAATCTGGCAACAGTGCCGACATCATTTTCCAATTCCGTGCGCCCCGAAACCCCCAAATGCCGAATTTTGTAATCGTAACTTTCGCGATTTTCTAGATATTTAATCGTTCCGGTACTTTTTCCTAACCCTGTATGTTAGATATAAAACGATTATTTCTTTTTACAAATTAATTTTGTATTATTATATTCTAGTATTATTTGTATCTGCCCAGTTTGGTTGTCTTTTAAATATTATATGACCTTTTATCCAACTTCCTTTTTACCTCAATAAAAGACCTACCTTCTTTGAGGATAACAAGAGTAAGTTCATTACACGAGGATTGTAAAATATATCGAACTAGCAATGTATTGCGAATGTATTTAGTGGATGAATAAAGCTAAAATACAAATTATGAATTTAATTAACTAATACTTATACTATAAGAACACGTTTCACTTTTTAATAACGCTCAAATCGTTTTCGTCTTCAAAAAAAAAGGTCACGAGGAAATAGTGTAGTAGCAACCATTACATCTAAGAACCAAATCCCATTTATCAACGCTGTCATTCTTCCCAGAACTAAGCTGTGTTTGTTATTCTTTACTCTGTCAACCTGATGGATCAACCTATAATATTACGCAAAAACATTGTGTAAGTACTGTACTATATAATACCGCCACCATTATTATATACTCCAGCTGAAACCATAGATTAATTAGGTTTAAAGTTTATTGATACGGTTAACCAGCTTTATACATGTTGAAATTTTGAAGCATTTAGTTACGAACAATTAACCATTACTTCAGCTTAATGTATCCAAGTTCTGAAACATTAAGTTTAAGTTTATTAAGTACCACAAAACTATGCCTGAGAAAGTGATTAAAAAGTCTTCTGTAATATCCAATTATAAAATAATTCAATATAATTAAAATCGCGTAGATGCTAGAATAAAACTCCATTTAGAGTAAACTGTGATTAAATAAATTAAACATTTATACATTTTTATGACTGTAGTGGTATATTAAACATATCTTGTGCTAAGTATGATTTCGAGTTTCCCATCTTATATACTTACCGAAACGGGCGTAAATTATTTAAAAATTAAACAATGAAATATGAAAACACTATGATAAATTGATTAAATTTAAATTATGACGCATACGTAATTGTAATATGACCATTATCGGATTTTCTCAAATACAAACTTTGACTGAAATCGCCCCCAGGTTGAAACCTGCGACCCACTTTTATCGCCCAATCTCGTAATCCTTTCAAACGCAAGTTTATAACAAGAGGTTGACTCCTTGAGTTATACCGCTGTTATTAAAGTGTACTTAATGTCAAATCATTATTTATTTTCTTGAATCTTATTTATGTAACGAATATGTAAAACTATTTCTGGGAATGAATGGTTCAGTTAATTAAATGCAAGAGATTTGTTTTACGTTTCGCAGTTTGGATTTACAGCATTATCAAAGATTTATTGTCATTTATAATAATAAGAATAAATTGAAATAGTAAACGATAGTGTACGTAGTGACATACAAAATATGACAACTACGGATTTAAAATAATTTTCTTGTTAAAAATATTGTTATCAAGATGAATGATTCACTCAAATAAAAACTATTTAATAGGTAAATATAATAAAATATATAACACGTCTATATAAATGAATTTAAATACATAAACGCAGGCCGTACAACCGCCTTCTTTCACATTCATTTGTCACATTCATTTTGTCACATTCATTTGTCACATTCATCCATGCATGGGTACCATCTTAAAGAGTGCACAGTGACATTCGCCTGAAAGCGCTTATAACCTCTAACGCTTTTAATCGCATCGATTATGTATCTATCATTAGGTAAGACCCTCGCTACTCTATAGGGTCAGTCAAATGTATTCACCAATTGGTTACTAACCTTGGCATATGCCATGCCAATAGCTGCAGCTCGCTATAACACCAATTCACTTACCTTATTCGCTAGAATTTCTCCGCCTTTTAATATGACGTCAACTCGGCAGGAGGATAGTATCCAGAACTCGAGTTGTGCATAACGTGCTTGTATTCATCTACTCACCCACCTTAAGTTAAGGACCGCCGTACCACGGTTTCCCTGTAACTGATCCATACTAGAAGTACGCGCATTAAGGTCGTTACCTCGACGCTTTCCCTCTTGGCTATTTGAGAAAGGTCTTACATCACCGGATCCAACCTGATCCACTGGGTTGTGTCAACCCTGCCCTTACTACTAGCTAGTGTTTCGCCCTCGTCAGCCAGATCAGTTACCACCGTGGCGGTGATAGAACATCAACTCGGCAGGGAGGGGAGTACCCAGAACTCAAGTTCATCGTGTTACCGATGCCCCAAATTACTTCGGGGAGATGTCCTCTCACCTATTTTCCACCTGGACACTTGCGGTAAACACCTTGACTTTGGCTTTCCACCTGGCCATTCGCCTTAGGAGTTGCTATCGCCGTTTGCACGTACCTTATGCCTTTCTCCGCCAAAACTTATCAACAACCTTCTCATAACGCCAGACCTCGGTCACTAACTATCCGCCGTGGATACCCAAAATCGCCAAAAACCTCTTTTGATCTCGAGAGTGCCGCCGTAGACCGTAAATTCTTTGTAGGTTTCGCCAGTACATACTTAGTGAACCAGTCCACCAACATGAGCATGTACACATACCTCTTGGTGCTCTTGACACAAGGACCTAAATGGTCAATATGGACTGTGTCGAAGGGTATTGGGCGTATTTCAATGAGATGCAAGTGCCCCTCGCCTCGCCCAGAATTACCTTTTTTTTTCAAACGCACAGCGCAAGCAACATTTCGCCTACTTTACCATGAAATTGGTCATTTTAGGAAATTAATGAGTCACCTTGAGTAACTTCAGACACCTTCTCCAGCCGGGGTGACCATATCGCCCTGATGTCGTCTCGCCAGACTGTAATTCGCCACTGTTGGTACGTACAGTCTATCTCCGCTTGAGGTAATTCTGTAAATTCTGTGGTCCTTCGCCTCGACGTCCTTTTCTGCCACGCCTTCAACCAACGCAGTTATTAGCTCCGCCATCGCCTACACAACTGGTTTGTGGTTTTCGCCTATGGGGTTTCGATTTAATGCACAGACATGATGGATCTTTACACCAGGACAATGTTCCACCTCCAGATCATACTTCGAAATAGCCAGCCACCACCAACTCTTCGAGGGACTAAACCTCTTTCCAAAAGAGTCGCCGTTATGGCCACATGGTCAGCCACCACCTTGAATTTCACGCCAATCAAAAACACTCTAAATAGCCTAACGTCCTCCACCACAGATAAAGTCTCAAGTTCATAGCTATTGTACGCCTGTTCGATTAAGGTAGTGGTTCGACTGAAATAATCTCTGCTCGCCATGCAGCGCCTTCGCCTTTTCGCCTGTTTCCCAACAAAACGCCTAAATGCCAAAATTGGCCTCGACGCCAACGCCTCTTTGATCTGGTTAAAAGTTCTTGCAGTTAATCGCCACAAGACCACGCTACTTCTTTCTGCGTTAGGTCGGTTAGGGGTTTTGCTATACGGGAGAAGTCTTTTACCAACCGCCTGAGATAATACGCCAGTCTCAAGAATTGTCGCACGCCGTGAACCTCAGTGTGTGTCGGGTAGGATTGTACCGCCTGTATTTTACGCCTCCTTGGCCAAACGCCACCGACACTAACCTCGTGGCCGAAATACTCCACCTTTTCCATTAAGAAAGAACATTTTTCCAACCTCAGTTTCATGCCTTAAACATGCGCTGATGTCGCCATCATCAGTTAGCAACGCGTTGCCGTCCCTAACCACCATCATGACTCCTGGTGTCTGGAGAGCCGCTTGCTCAATCAGCAGCTCTATACGCCCCATATCTACAGCTGTCACCAACGCCCTGATGGGTAATTGTATTCCATCAATCTTGGCGACAAATAACACCTCGCCTAACGCCAACGCTCGGCCGCTTCCAACGCCTCTCAGCACAACGTCTTCACTGTGTCGCCTTTCGGTTAACCCTAATCGTTTCGCCGTCGCCAGTGAAATGATACCCCGTTCACTTCCCGAGTCAATGTACGCCCTGACTGGAGAGTCAACCACACACTATCTTACAATGAGCATTAGTAGGTTTGAGCAGTAAACTTACCTTCACGTTGCCGCCGGTTTCCGCCACCACCTTTTTGGAACACGCCGCCAAAATATGTTCGGACGCACCACAACGCCTACATCTCTGCTTCCGTTCCAAGGGACAGTCCTTGGAGAAATGGGTTGTCATTTGCTGACAATTGTAGCATCGAGTCATCCCCCGCACCACCGCCTGTGGTGACTGGTGTCTTATGGGTGAGCCGCCCGCCCTGCACACCTGCTGGCAAGTTGAGGTTCTTCACACTGGCGTCGTGCGCCTTGCCAGGAAATCGTTATACAGCGCCTCGGGTGTAGCGCATCTCGCCGCGTACGCGTTGGCTCTGTATGCCTCTGGTAAGCCGAACACGATGGAAGAGGCAGCATTCTCGCCTGTGATGCAGATTCGAGCACACAACGCCATCTGGTCTCGGTAATATTCAGTCATGGTCTACTTGGACTGTTTACGCCTATTCGCTAGCACTTTGATCATGGCACCGAAATTATTGCGTAAAGGGGACGCCCTCTTTAGCACACTACGCCACTCCTCCCATTCTTAGTTAATACGATCGAGACGATAGAACCACCTCTTCGCTGCGTCGTCTAATCGCGCCTGGCTCGCCAGAACATTCTCCTTGCCAGACCAGCCATGCATTTCGCCGAGCATGTCCAGCCTGGTGACCCATCTGTGGATACATGCCTCCTCGCCGTTTGGGCCAAACGGCTCTATTAAGTGCCACGTTGCATTTGAGGGAGGTATTCTACTCGCCTCGCCCGCTCCGGCTCCAACACTAGACCCGCTCGTCATTCCTTGTGCCATCAAGTTTCGCGCGACCTATGCCACCAGACGCCTGCCACCACCCATTTTCGGTAGTGTTAAATGTTAGTCCGTTTCTATCAATAGAACGTCGTCATCAGACCTTTCGACACCTGTCAATGATAGACAATATTGGGTTACGCCCACGATGTAAATCTCGTCTATTAATTAACTCGTAATTTAATTCGCGCAAACGCCGTGCCTTGACCACGCCTATATATTGCTATAATTGCAACAAATTGTATCGCCCCAACTGATTTTTAAAACCACCTTTAAATTTTAGTTGTGATTATTAGTCACGCCCATGCACTATAAATCAACTATAACGCCTTTTATAAATAAATAAGTAGATAAATTATACCTAAAACACAAATAAAATCACCATATTATTCCAATTTTCAATTAGCCCCTGTATCATAATAATGATTACATTAAGTTTATAACGCTCTTACAAATCTGCAATTGCAATTTTCACCAAGCAAAACAAGTAATGATCATATAAATTACAATTAAAGTTGCAAATAAAATCGTCTTTTTAATTCTAACTGTAATTGTAAAATTTTAACATCAGTGTAACTAGAAAACGCCTTCTGATTATTAAGTTCTATTATTTGTTATTTAACTATTAAATCAATTTATTAATTACGCCTCTATAAAGTGATTATTAATTCAGCTGCAATTTTCACAATGATTACCATTTGCATTCAGTAACTATATTTCCGCCTGTTATTTTGACGCCTTATATAAAGTATCCACTTATACAAACCAGCAATGTGTTCGTTATCGGGTTAGCATAAACATACAACTAGTTTTAAATGCGTACCTATTTTTGTCCTCTTTATCAATTTATAAATTGTATACTTACAGTATATCTCGCCATTTCGGAATACTTGCCAACTCGCCTTTTTTTTTAAACTTCTTCCGCCTTTTCGATTTTTACGCACACAGGAATGTGAACTTCGCCAAAGCCACGCCCGATGAGACCTGTTTTGTTTTTCGCTGGTACGCACTAGTCTGTTATCTCACAAACAAAGGAGTGAGTCATCTATCTTCTGATATGTTATAAAGATCAATAATGTACCCGAATAAAAACTATTTAATCGGTAAATATAATAAAATATATAACACGCTTATATAAATGAATTTAAATGCATAAACGCACGCCGTACAACCGCCTCTTTCACACCTTTATAATGCCCGCTTCATTCTTTCCTCCTTACTCCCAGTGGCGAAACTACAAAATTTTTCTGGGGGGGGGGGGGGCCACACGGGCTCTTTTTGGGGAGGGGTGCGTATAAAAATTTTGTTGGGGCGTACACACCACTTTTTTATAGATGCATGCGCATGAAAACTACGTCAATCTTGTTTTCACTCTCAATTTTAAACAGTTTTGGTTTTCATCATCATGGTTTGTCATATACCTACTTTAAGTAAAAGACTTTCTTGTTTTCACATTTTATTTAGGAAATATAACATATAAGTATGAATAAAAAAAACTTCAAACTAATTTCAGTTTTCTATCTGTTTTTATAAAAACAGAGAGAACTTGTTCAGCCGACAATTACTGCTTAACTAAAGCATTTTCGATACAGAGAAGTCATAAATTTGAAAATCTATCTTGTACCATTGTGGTTCTCAGCCATGTTTTTATCCGCCTCATAGCGGAGAAACTCCTTTCGCAACCAGCTGAACTGATTGGAAGGCTTACAGCAATTTCTAGTAATTTGTAAAGATTTGAGTCAGATCCCCCTTCACTTGAACTTTTAGATTTTCCAACGTGATTTCAAGATTTTTGTTTTTGAATAAATTTCGTATCACTAAAATTTCAGCTTGAAGTGTTGAGATTTCGATATTGAAGGCCCTCTGATAATTGGCGACGAACTCAAATGCTTGATCAAAATCTAGCTTCATAAAGGAATCAATCGATCTTGCAAGGGGAAGATTTTCAAATCGTTTTTTCATATTGCCAATCACGTTGTCCATGACTTGGTAGTAAATGTTGACTTTCCAGTATTCGGGAGCTGTAGTTCCTGCAGGTATGTCGATCAGAGATGATTTACCCAGGGTTGAGTCAGATAGATATTCATTAAGCCTTTGTGGTTGCTTCCTTTTTTTTGAAATCCTTAAAGGCTCCAAACAAATATCTTGTTCTCCTGAGAATTTTTCTATTTCACTCCACAGGTCCTCAAATTTGTTCCTCTTCTCTTCAAAGCTACTTATAGTGCTATCTATGATATTACTAGCCTGACCTAGTGTGGCATCTTTTCTCCGAAAATATTTACTCAGTACATTTGCGACCATTAACACTGAATGGAAGACGAACAAACAAACGATAAATTGTGGCTTTATCATTGATGCCTGTATTCCAAGTGCTTCTACAGAATTTTTGTCTCGCCCTTGTTCAATTTCCTCATCCAGAGCATTTCGAATTGCTTGGAAATTTTTCAAAAGGGATTTGCAATTTTCATGTCGACAACTCCACCTGGTACTGCTAAGACTTCCCATTTCGCCCCCGACTTTATACCTAGAGCATGACGGGCGTTTATGAGATGAGAGTGATGAGCGGGTTGAGAAAAGTAGACGTATATTGCCTCCAGAGTGTTGAAAAATGTAGCTGCAGTAGACACCTTAGCACAACTGTCGACAATTACCAAGTTCATCCTGTGTGCGAAGCAATGAAAGTAAATGACTTGTGGATGATCCTCCCTTATTTTGGCTTGCAGTCCTTGGTGTTTCCCAGACATAACACTGGCTCCATCATAAGATTGGCCAATTAATATGCGTTATTCAACAAACTGCATTTACTTAGATACTTTTTAATAAGTATTTTTAAACTCCTGGCATCTCTAGAAGAAGAACAATCTACGACACCAAGAAAACGTTCCTCAACTTCCAAGCCTGCGGTATATCTGATTGCCACGGACAATTGTTCTTGTTTGTAGCACCTAGCTTCATCAACCATTATCGAAAAAAAAAACACATTGCCGCGCTTCTTCTACAATCTGTTCACTAACAAGTTGAGATGCGATGCTTATTATTTCATTTTGTATTTTGGAACTGCAATAACTGATATGTCTGTCTAGATGCATCGAAAAAATCGTGTCATGTTTTGCCATAAGTTCACCCAACTCCAGAAAATTTCCTCCGTTAGTAGATGTTGCGTCTTCTCGGTGTCCTCGGAGTGGCAGCCCTTGACGTGTCAAGCATAAAATCATGTAGATTAATTTTATCGTATAATCTCGGTTCTGTATTATCATTTCTTCATGTTGTATGGTTAGCTTCTTATGAACATCTCCGGCCTTCAAGGAATGCTTGTAGCCTACAAACCTTTGCATACAGTCACTGTGAGCCAAAGAGGTGTCATGTTTTTTCAGCGACTCACTTAGTTTTCTTCAATTACTGAACCCATTAACCGAAAACTTTTCATTTTGATCTCGAATATTTGCAGAATGCCGAAAATGCGAAAATGTCTGCAGACAAAGCAGAACGCTTTATTTAACTTCACACTATATTCAAGCCACTGATAAGTATCAAAGAATTGAGACGAAAACGATCTCCGTCTGTCTCCAAATGAACTTTTTGGAAAAACAACGCTTGGGCCCCTTGGCTGCGAAGGACCACTATCAAGGGTTCCCAGATCTTGATCTTTTGGATCATTTCGTCCTCTTTGATTTGTTTCTGCAGATGTAAAAACATCGGATGTTTTGCTACCTTGCCCTTCTTCAGCGGCTTTATTTACATCTTCTCGTATGCCTCCACCAACAATTTCTATATTTGAAGTTGAAGATTGTGTTAAATCACAAGCTATCTCAATATTTGTTGTTGAGTCACATACTGGAGTAAACGTTTGCCTTGTCTCAGTCTCATCTTTGTCGGGTTGATTTGTGGCAGATTTGAAAAACGATCGTATGTCTTTGAATTTCTTCATGTTCAAACCGCCCACAATCTGCAATCTGCAACGCAAATTCAAATAAAAACAAATTTATAAACACCGAAGCTAACTGCTCGGACACTGATGGGGAAACAAGTAAAAGGCGTGAAAGAAAGTACAAACCAAAATCCCTTTGCAGTTTTAACTTTAAACTATTATTATTATTATTAGCTGAAACTTGTGATGCAATCTTTCCTTTTTTTTTCACCCATCAAAATTTTAACATCTTATAATACTCTAAAACAAACATACAAATAAGTAAAATTACGTTAGTCCTTAGTTGTTTGTGGCAGTTGGCCTTGGCAGTGGCTATTTGTTTGCTTGGATGTTTTATTTCACACAGCACTGTGCTGTCAGCACAGAATACTCAGAATATGGAACACCGAACACAGGTTATATTGGCACTTGGCTCATAATAATAATAATAATAATAATAATAATAATAATAATAATAATAATAATATTACATAAAACATTAAACATAACTATAACAAGTACTAACCCCATGAATTCATCGTGCGTTGCAGCGTTGCTTATATAGGTACCGATGACGCAAGCAACCCTTCTCGAATCTTCTAGAAGTTCGATGACTAATAATTTACGTAAGCTGCTGTCTGCGTCTACCGAGGCATCGTAATTATGATTCATACATCTAGATTGTTCGGAATAATGAGTCACCATTTCCGGTATGTTACACTATTTTTAAGTTTCAAGTCTCGCTTCCTTTATAAAAAGTTATCTTTTAGAATGTTAATATAAACTGTATGTAAACTAATCTAATCTACTAATCTTTGCGGCGTCTTTATGCATGCTGGGTTTACTACATCGTGAAAGAGAACTATACATGCTATTCTTTATGCATCAACACTCAACGCATATCAGTATCATGAACCAAAACAATTCCAACAGCAACACAGTCACAGTCAGCAGTCTACCGCCGCCGCGCCGCAAACAAATATTATTTCACCGATACAACTTATGCTCGAATGACGAATATTCTAATGTCTTTACATAATAAATAATAATTAATAATTGTACTTATCACTATGTCACTATTACTACTCGTTTGTTTATCGCAATGGTTTAAGATTTAACGAATTAAGTTGTTAGATGGAATTTAAGATAAGAATGAAAAATGGGGAAGTGCTCCGTTTTTCTGGGGTGTGTCACGGCTTGCCTGGGGTGTGCCTGGCACACCTTGCACCCCCCCCTAGTTTCGCCACTGCTTACTCCGCGCTTTTCCGCTTCCTGTAGAGATGGGCGATATATCGGTACGGGTGACTTTGTCGCCGCTACTTAGCAATCACCGGAACTACTAGCAACATGCAGATACTGTTACCAGCTACCGGTGATTTTTTTCAAGCAGTGATTTGCACTTTCTAGTTATAAGCTATTCATCTCGATATTGAATACTGAACTTTTTGGAATAAGAACCGCACTCACTACTCACTGTCGGCACCCGAACGTACAAATGTACAGTTCTCTATGATACTACGCGAAAGAGAAAATAGAATACTGGATTATCAACTTAATGCTGCTTTATAAATAAAATGGCACATTTTTTACTATTCCTTATGTTTGGTTTATTTCATATCAGTGTCCGATATATGAATTTTTTTTTAATATGTTCAATTTTTCATGTATTTACTAGCATTTGGCTTTAAATAACACAAGAAACTGAATAATGGAGTTAAAATTATTCAGATTTTTGAAAAATAGATTATTACGTACGGTTTTTATTTAAAAAAATCGATAGTCGATCAATACGTTCTACGGTTTTACTTTATAAAAGAAATAAAAAATATTTTTAATCATTTCAAGCTGCTTTAATTCGTTTACTTATTTTTAACAATAAATATATAAATAATTATGTCTACAGGAATTTTGTACCTACTAAATATGCCTAATACTTGAAGGCGGAAGGTATAAAGATAAACCGTAGGAGCGGGTGACCGAAAGAATTCTTATTGTTATGCAAAATAGCAGAAATTATTGCAATTTTGTTCAAAGCAATTTGCCGACACTGTTGACACAAAAACGCAGTGTTGGTGGCACGTACCGGCCTTTGTGCGACCTCATAATTTTATTATTCTATAACTTGAAAGGGTTCTTTTGCTTTGTAGGTAAGCCGCCTGTTCTATCGGCTTGCAAATAATTCAAATTTTACCCCCCCCCCCTCCCTATTTCCTGCTTATACTAAATGGCAATTCTTAAAAATAAAATATAAAATAAAAGTACTAAAGTAGTTAGTCTTAGTTCTTCTTTCAGTTCTTCTACTATCGAACTATCTGCTATCTGGTGAATGCTGATCAGCTCTCATTTTCAATAGTTATGTCTTTTCTTTCGACGCCGCCTTTATAGTGCATTTTTACCAAACTTGTTAATGATTAATTTCAGTTAAAGTATTTTGGTGCAGTTAAGATTATAATTATTATTAATTGCAAGGTATGTTTGTGTTTCTAACGATCAAAATAGTATTTTGTATATGAACAATTTATAGTATGGCTACGAGACAAAAACGAAACGAATTGTGGAATTTCTTCACACCAATTCCGAATGACCACTTTGCGACGTGCAATATTTGTCGGAAAAAATTTTCATTCAAAACCACGAATTCAAATTTAAAAAAACATATAGAAAATTGTCATCCTGCGATAAATTTGGCACCATCAACGTTGATATCCAATGATGAACCTGTACCCATACCCGGTACCAGTGCAACAATTACAACACATACGGAAACAACAAACTCTACAATCCCGTGTTCATCAAAATCAGGTACAGAGACAGACGAGCGTCCAGTGGCTCAAAAACGTGTCCTGCAATCATCTGTAACATCGTTTTTACCAAAACGCTTGAATAATCAGCAGCAAATTAACGACAACTTAATGAAGTTATTTACATTTGATTTTCAACCGTTCAGTGTCGTTGAAGATAAGGGTTTTCGAGATTTTGTAAAGGCATTAAATCCCAATTACGACCTACCCTCTCGTAAATACATTTCTAAAACGTTAATTTCGGCAGCGTATGAAACTTGTGTGAACAAGGTAAGGGACGTTCTTCAACAAGAAAAATCATTTTCATTAACCACCGATTGTTGGACATCAATAAATCAATGCAATTTTATGGCCATCACGCTGCATTTTGTTGATGAAGGTTTCGTTTTCCAATCAGTCCTGCTAAGTTGTGCTACTGTAGAAGGTTTCCATACCAGTCAAAATTTAGCAAGTGAAATTTTACAAATTTTGGAGAAATGGAACATCAGCAAACAAAAAATTGTTATCGCCGTTTCAGATAATGCTTCAAATATTAAAAATGCATTGACGGCACCTGAATTTAAATTGCATTTTAAGCATTTTGGGTGTTTAGTCCACACTATAAATTTGGTTGCTCAAGATGCTTTCAAAATCGAAACAAATATTTCTGGTCTATTTGAAAAAAAAGTAAAACCGTCGTAGCTCACTTTAAAAGAAGCTGCCTTGCGAGTGAGAAATTCAAAAATACCAAGAAGCGCAAGGAATGCAGCCTTTGAAATTGATCCAGGATGTTTCCAATAGGTGAAACTCCACATATTATATGGTGGAAAGATTTGTACTCCTGGAGGATGCAATAAAAAGCACGGTAGCCGTCATCGGTAAAAATTTACCAATTTTAACATCTTCAGAATGGGAGATGCTATAATAATTATCTAAGGTGCTTAAACCCTTAGAGCTCGCAACTATAGATATCAGCGGTAAAAAATATGTCACCGGCTCATTAGTTGTACCTCTTGTTAATGGATTAATAAGAGTCTACAACAACCTGAAAGGAAAAAAAATTTGCGATCCGATAACAATCATAGTCGCAAAAATAAGTTCCGGTTTATTTGAACGACTCGGAAAAATAGAAAAGAGCAATACCTATTCAGTTTGCACGTTTTTGGATCACCGGTTTAAAAACTTTGGATTTTCAGATGAGACCTGCTTTGAAAATGCCAAAAAGATTGTGTTGACCGCATTGACTTCAAAAATGACTCGATTAGAAAGTGCATCAAATGCAAATTCAAAGGATGAGGAACAACCTGACGCGGACGACGACGATGACGAGTTATCGATATGGAACGACTTTAAAAGAAATATATCGGCCTTTAAAACAAACAGCTCGAATTTGTCAAAGGCAATTATAGAGCTTCAGAGATACTTGGAGGACGATATACTGCCCAAAAATAAAGACCCATTACAATGGTGCCGAGAGCATCGATACAATTATCCGAATTTAAGTGTAGTTGCCAAAGAAAAACTATGTGCAATCGCGACGTCAGTTCCGTGTGAAAGATTATTTTCGCGCGCTGGAACAATTTTGTCCGACCGCCGAAATCGTTTATCCCCAAAAATACGGAAAGATTATTGTTTCTTCATTCAAATTTGAACTTATAGAATTTATAAGCTCAATTCTGAATGAAAGAACAATATTTATAATGTAGGTAAAATACGTAAGAATATTCACATATTTATTTTTAAGTTTAAAAATAAATTTGTTTTTTTTTTCAATATTTGTGCAATGCATTATATTTTGTAAATATAAATTTGTATTTTAACGCTCATAAAATTAATATCAAGGTATTTTTCTAACTCTTAACCCATTAGTGCCCAGAATTCATCTATGGTTGAATTTCGCTGAAACTTTATATACAGTGTCTTAAGGTCCTAAAATAACCCCCAAAAAGTTTTTACAAAATTTGTTACTTCTTATATATAAGAAAAATTCTGGCAACTTTAGTTGCCAGTGGGCACATGCAAATAAGTTTTAGGCATACATACAAATAACAAGTATTATACAGAAATATGGTAATAACTATTATACTATAACTAAAGTTAATTTATAAATCAAAATTATTTGCTATGAAAAGCTTCAAAACACGAATTTGCGTGTAATGCCGCTTTGTACTTTTTGCATTCGTATGATGTGCGATTTCCACATACTGTACATCTTCTGAGCTTAGACTTTCCTTTAATTATTAAGTGTTCTTTACCGTCACGGCGAAAATCTTCTAGTACCGGAGAAAATAATAAAGAGGATGATGGTCTACCCCCTGGTCTAGAAGGTTTTGTACCGTACATCACCAGAATATGTAGTGCGCACTCACGGCGAAATTCTAACAAAGATAAATTATTGCCAAATATCTATATACTAACCAGCCTTGAACACAAGCTTCATCTAGTGCCCACCTAAAAAATGGTCACCACCATTTTTTTTGTGCTAATCGAAGGCCGATAAGTGGAGACAAACTGATCGTTTAAATCAACACCTCCCATGTTTTGATTGTATGCTGCAATTGGACCAGGCATTTTTATTTCAACCTTCTTCTTCTCAGTTCTTGAGTACCTATTACCGGTTTTCAATGGATGCAGAGGTACGCAGTTGGTTATGACGGTAACAACTGCATTGTCGTTCCATCTAACGATATTTATGTTTCCATCACTCTTATCCTCCATAGTTCCCCGTTTCCATTTTGCCATAATAGATTTTGGTGTGAACCCTATCTCCTTTGGTACTCTATTTTCTGTTAGCGTTCCGGTGCCTCCAAACGAACGTTGTGTGAGTGCATCCATAAGACCCACAGATGAAAATAAATTATCAAAGAAAAGTTTAGTACCCTTTGGAATATTTGCATTCTCTGCCATTCCCAGAACAACGCTTCCACCTTGTCCATGCGTTGTCTCTGGCAAGCGCGTACTCGAACCACAATACGGTTGTGCGTGGTAAATGTAACCTTCAGAACTTGCCAAAACCCATAACTTAAAACCAAATCTAATAAGTTTGCCGCGTATAAATTGCTAAGCACTGTGGTGACCATAATATGGGATAATGCTTTCATCAACACAACAATTTTCCTTGATGTAACTTGTTTAAAAGCTTCATTTAGATAGCGAAATATCGGCCTAATTTTGTAAAATTTGTCCAACCCATCTATTTTAGAATTGTCTGCCAGATGCAGAAATCTTAAAATTTCCTCTAATCTATTTCTACGAATAGCATCAGCCACAACTGCTACATAACAATCAGGTTCGATTTTCCAATACATTCTCTTGCTTGGAAACTGATGATATCCAGAAAGCAGCATTATACCAAGTAAAACAGTTATTCCATTTGCAGCAATATTTTACATTATGATATCCTTTTTGCCCTGTATATAAATTTGTTTGGATAACAACTTCGTCAATAAATTCTTTAGTAAAGAATGCGAAAAATTCATCAATTGGTTTAGTTATATTCTGCTTCATAAAATTCTCCGCTGAGGGACCATATGTTGCTGAAAACATGGCACAGAAAAACCTGTATTATTACTTTTGTTCCACATTCGCTTAGTTTCTTTTGATGTTACTCGTTTTCGTTTCCTAAACTTTATCGCGGGTTCATTGGCAGTGGACGTAGAAGTAGATGGTTCTGGTTAAATATTTTCAACATCTGAAGCATTGACATTATCTCCTACTGTACACTCTGAAAGTAATATGCGTCTTGGCAAGTTACCAAATCTCCCGTAGCCTCTGAATCAGATCCATCTGAGTCTTGATCAGTATCGGCATTGACATCTTCGGTAGGAGGATCTAAAATTATTGTAGAGACGTCCAAGTCATCCGAGGCAATTATTCAATTCATCTAATAACTCGTGTAGTAGCAGGCCCTTCCCATTTTTACCTCTGGTGTAACTACAAAGAAACACGAAAAAATATCTAATCATACCTTGAAGTCACAGCATTTCCATACAAAGAATATCTTACTTCACAAATAATGTTTGAATTAAAATTTTAACAGTATTTATTCAACGGTATTCTAAATTAAAATGTCAAACACTTACTCCGCCTCACACATTTTAGTTTACACTGATGTTTTATACAAAACCAATTAAAAAGTTCAATACAGCAAGATCTCTTAGCAATCGTAACTAAACTAAAGACTATTTAAATTATAATAGCAAGAGCTGCGGTTTCTAAGATTTTGCAAGTCACTGCATGTAGCTGGTAGGTATGATTACTCAGCTATGATAAGGGCTCAGTGGCAACTTAAGTTGCCGCTTCGAAAACAATGCGTATAAATTGTTTATTTTTAAGAAAATTATATTTTCTCTTTACCATTTATCTATTTTCATCTCTTTGGAATATCAAAAAGCTATAAATAGTAAAAAATTGTAAATACTTATATCTATTATCTGTGCTCATTACATTAAATACACACGACGGAAAAGTTACTGAACACAATGTTAGCTAAAAATGCTATTATTGTGTAATTTAATTATCAAAAACTGAATTAAAAATACGTGAGTTGTAGTACTATAACCAAATAACATATTTGTAGTAAAAAATTATGAAGTTTATATTTTAAATTACTGTAAAAAAATATTTTGTAACTGGCATATATATATATATATATATATATATATATATATATATATATATATATATATATATATATATATATAGGCTGTGGCAACTGTCTGTATTTGGTGGATAATGGCTCGGATATTGAAAATAAATAAAAATTGTTTATATAAGCTGTTCATAGTCAAGTTATCTACCACGTAAAAATATACAGGGTGTTTCGTTCAGCCCAGACGCAACTATACTTTTTTATTTTAAATGAACACCCTGTATATTATTGCATATTCTGATTTTTCGTTTCATTTTAGATCAACTCGGAAACCGTACAGGTTTCCGAGTGATTCGACTTTTTGTCTGATCAAAAAGACACTCAAGAAAAACAATAATAAGAAACGAGTCAGATAATGAAAAACAAAGGAAGAGAAAGTGAAATAATGGCTTTTCTAAGACAAATGAATAAAAAATTAGAAAATTCAGATAGAAAAAGAAAAGAAGACAGAAATAGATTAGAAGATAGATTGCATGAAGAATTGGTAAACTTGGATAAAAGAGGGAAGAAGACATAAGAAAATTAGAACAAAAGAGCAATATATTAGCAGAAAAATTAGAGGAAAATAGGAAAGAAGATATACGGAAATTAGAAGAAAACATTGAAAAATTTCAGGAAAAGATATCCAAACAAATAAATAATTTAAAAATGATAAAGATGAGTTGCATAAGAAAATTGATGAAGTACAGGAGAATATGAATAGGGACATGCAAACGTATGTGCAAGGGGAAAAAGAAAAATCGTGGATCAATATACAAATAAAAAAAGAACATGTAGAAGAGAAATTAGAAATTATGAGTTAGAGGTTAGTAAGGAAAATGTGGAAATAAGAAAGGATGTAGCGCAAACTAACACAGCACAATACAAAATGTGAAGTAAGCGTATATGATCAGAATTTGTCATAATTAAGAGATACAGAGCCGTCAAAATATCTGTGGGAGATGGAGAACATCTGCAGTGGGGACAAGAACTATCCTACAAGTATGAAGGGAGAAAACACGAAACACCGATGATGTTCGTCAAAAACATAGAAGGTTATTTTGTCGATAGTAAAAGCAACAAACAAAGGATGAAATTAATAAAGAAAATTTTTAAGGGAAATGCAGAGCTATGGTTCAACTTGGTACAGGACCAACGCACGGAATACCAGCAATTTAAAGATATGTTTATTAGGCAATATTGGAGTTCAATCCAACAAAATATGATTAGAGAAGAATTCGATAGATATAGGTATGACAAGAACATGGGTGTTACACATCATGAGGAAGTATCAAATTGATAGATATTTCACACCAGCCATCAATGAAGCAGCCACGGTGCAGTATTTGTCTAGGCAGCTAGAGGACAACATAGCTGAGAAAATAGTGACGCGTTTGAGCAGTACCAGGCTTCAAGAAACAAGGGGGGATAGTTTTGAACAAGGTATGGAATGCCAACGGAATATGTGGACTCAAGTTAGTTATAATTACCAGAATCGAGGGGGATATAATAACAAAAGAGGTAAATTTAATAACCGTAGGTTTAATAACAATGGAAGAAACTATGGACGAGAATATAACCATCATAGGCAAGAGGAACTAAGGAATGAAGCAAATGGTAGAAGAGAAATGCCGAGAAGTAGTAGGAGGAGGGATTATCAAGAACTGGTAGATAATCAGAACAGATGAGTAAATAATAGCCATGTAACTACACCAAATCAGAATCCAGAAGGAAATAATCGGGAAGAAACAAACGACAACGACCAGACAACAAATTTTTATTAGAGAGCTTCCTCGTTAACAACGTCACTCACTATAAAATATCAACACCTGAAAGAATTTATACAAATAGAGCAAAATGTAGAAGATCAAAAACATATCAACAAAATATGCCATTCACTAACGTGGAAGTGAAGAACCTCAATTGAAACGCTTTAGACGACACTGAATCGGAAATTTCTAAAGGAAAGTATTATAACGAAAAATTCGAAATTATTTGAAAATGAAATTATTAGGGTTAAGAAAATAAAAGTTTATGCAGATACAAATAAGAAAATCAGCGCGATAAGTAAAATGCTAAATACACGAGCTAAAACGGAATAAAATCTATTCCACGCAGTGGTTTATAACACCAAATTTGAACATGGACATGATAATATTGGCATGCATACATTTAAACAAATAAAAATGACAATTGATGCCAAGAATAGTCGAATATTAACGGGTAACGATGAGTTACACTGGACAGGAAATAAAAAATGAAAATATGGTAAGTATCCAGTATATTAAAGTGAAAAATGTTACAGATCATGAACAGTTCGCGGAAAAGTACAATGAATATAAGCCATATGTCATCAATTTAATTAAGTAGAATTTAGTGTTAGTAAAGCCTGGATTATCGAGAAAGTATGAGCATAAAATTGAAGTAAGTGATCAGGCACCCTTCCATAATAAAATATATCCGATGCCCTATGCACGAAGAGAGCAAGTAAAACAACAAATTTGGGACATGTTGATGAATGGCATAGTAGAAAGGTCAAAAAAATGCTTTTTAAATCTTTCAGTTGTAGCTAAAAAAAAGAAGATGGTATCAGATTATGTTTGGATGTCAGGAAGCTCAATGCAAGAACTAAACCTCAGTACGAAGTCCCACGAAACACAGATACCCTATTAAGCAAGATATAGAACAAGAAAGTTTTCCAAAATTACATTTAAGGAATTTATTTTGGCTAGAAGAATCATGCAGGAACTACACAGGATTCAGTATAGAAGGGGGAATTTTTCAATGTAGAGTAGTGCCATTTGGATTGAGTTCATCTTCTACATCCCTAGTTTGAGCATCGATGACATTTTGATGTTCAGCAAACATACGAAGGAACATTGTGAGAATTTCAGCATAATTTTAGAACCATTAGTCGAAAATGGACTCAAATTAAATATAGAGAAAAATCAGTTTTAAAAGAACGTGTGATGTATTTAGAATACGAGATTGTACATACAGGAGGGAAGTTAAATGAAGAACGACTAGTTGAAATCAAGAATTATCCTAGACTCAGAAATTTAAGAATATTGAGAGCATTCTTAGGTGTAGTGAATTACTATAGAAAATTAATTTCGGGATACGCAGATTTATCGATGCCATTGACGGAATTCTTAAGGAATAATGTTAGATAGAAATGGTATGAAAGAAAAGAGAAGCATTTAAGGACACTAAGGAGAGTTTATATAAAAATTTAGTATTAAGACACCCCAATTTCAAGTTACCCTTCATTTTCAGAACTGATGCTTCGTATTTTCCTGTCAGCTTAGCTAAGTCAAATTCAAGAGGAATAATCGGTTCCTTTATGTTTGTTATCAAGAATATTAAAAGCTCATGAACAGAAATATGCAAAAGCAGAAAAGGAGTTATTAGCTATCGTGTATGCTGTAAACAAATTAAAACTTTACTTATTAGGAAACAAATTTAGCATCGAAACAGATAATTCCGTGATTACATTTCTTAAAACCACAAATTTTACTAACAATCTACTGTACCATTGGACATTGTTGCTGCAAGAGTATGATTTCGAAATTTCACATATGCCAGGAAAGTTAATATAATAGCAGATGCATTGAGCAGAAAAGATATACGTAAGCCAGATGTAAATAGAGTTCTATGTGCTGTAGAATAAATAAACCCTTTCTACGCTAAAGATAAAATTGTGGAACCTGAGACAACAGAGTTTTGTCGGAACTGAAGAAGAAAATTTTAGAATCTAAGGAGAATAATGATAAGGACTATTGCATAATTCATGGTATTACTAAGAATTTCAATAAAAATCAATTAAAGGTAATAGATGAAAACTTGATGAAAGAAATCGTGGCAGATATACACAAGACGTATGGGAATTTAGAAATAAAGAAGACACGGATGATGTTTAGAGAAAATTTCTACACCAAAGAATATTTAATTATAACAAAAAGGTTTATTGATAATTGTGATTTATGTGTATTATCAAAAGACAGAAATTACACCAACAAGGGGATGGTAAGAAGTATAAAGATGAATGAACTGCTGGACATGGTCGCAATCGATTATATAGGAAAGTTGGTACCAGGACATAAATGACAACAAGAATATTTTAGTTATTGTAGATATTTTTCTAAATTTATAAAATTCTATCCCAGCACCACTAATCAATCTATTTTTTCAATGGAGAAATTTAATAATGAATTTGGAAGCCCAAAAGCGATATTATCTGATAATGCGAAGTATTTCAGAGGTCAGAAGTTCACCAAGAATTTCGAAGAAAAGGATATTACAGTTTATTTTGTTCTATAAGACACACACAGGGGAATTCAGTTGAAAGGTATATTAAAGAAGTTATAAACTTTTGAAGGATTATTACCCACAAGAAACATAATGCGTAGGTAAAGTATTTGGAAACCGTAGAGAAATATGTTAACGAACTACTCAATATAAGAACCCAAGTTCCACCTATTGCCCTAATGAAGAAGGTTAGGGCAGCCAGACCTTGGGATAAGAAACAAGAGGAAATAGAGATAGGAGAATTGTTAAATAAAGCTAGCAAGAGGTTGATGAAAATTTTGAACAATTATGAGAAAGAGCAAAATGGGAAGATCAAGAAGGTCACATTTAAAATTGGAGAGCAAGTATTACCATATAATGGACCATAAAAAATAGTTAAGAACTTCAATGGCACCGAATGAGTTAACAGACGTACAGTGTTAGGGGAAGATTTTATATTTCAATGATATATCCGTATAATATAATAAAATACAGGTAGGGCAAGTAAAAAAGGATATAAAGTTTGCCTCATTTTAATAAATAAAAACTCGGAAATTAAATTTTTTTTACTTTGGGGAATGTTGAGATGATATCTACAATGATAAATGTCATGGTAATATAAAAATAAGCTCAGAATAAAAGGTACATTAAACGTAGAGTCATTGCGAGGGAATTGATTAAACATATATGTAAACCGCAAGTTGCATAAGTTCAACTTAACATAAAACTAAGTACATATGTAATTATACTGCATGTTATTAGCTATCCAATTCAAGTTTCACATGTATTACATTTTAATCATGGCTGTACATCAGAATTATTCATGCTTGTAGTTTCCGATCATCTTCGGAAGTGTTAGTAAATCTTATTCTGGTAACATAATCTGTTTCTGTTCTGAAAGATAATTTGTATCAGTTAATGTAGGTGAAGTAAAGTGTATGTTAAATTGTAAAATAAAAGACGAAATTAGAAGCGATTTATAGAACTTACAGATGTAAAATGTGAAATTAAACAATTATTATGAAAATAACTTACATGTTAGTGCGAAGAGACAGTGTTGCAACTTAAAATAACATTGTAAATACAAATTAAGTACAAGAGTTGCGAAACCAGGTTATGTCAAGTACGAACATAGAGGTTGAAATGGAAATTTTCAAAATAAAATATAATTGTGCTAGAGACTGCTGTATACTTATGTTTATTTTTTTATTTATTTTTATGGTTTAGACGTAGAAAGTAAGATAAGTTAGATATAAGAAAATCTGTTTATGTAAACTTGCATAATTATTAAAATTTAAATGAATTAAGTACTTTAAAAGTAAATAGGGCACATGAGGTATCGGTGGAAAGGAAATTCTGTGTAGATTTCAAAAAGATCATATTTTTAAGATATATCCTAACCTAGAAACGTTACGGGTAAAAGCAAAGATTTGCAGATTTCAGAAATATGATTATCCAATCAGAATTAAGGTCTGTTATGTTTGTATAGAAAAATTGTTCCAATCAAATTCGTTATTAGGAAAAGAAATGATATGATTTTGTTATATTTGTCTAACAGTCTCTATCAATCCTTCAAGCTGAAAGTAAGCCACTCGATGTGTACATGAGCTCAGATTTAAGATTGATCGTGTGTTTCGTATAACCCACAATAATTCAGATACCAAAAAAGTTTAAATCTTTGAAATTCATAGTAAGTAAGGTTAACGTGAATTATTTATACGAGTGATGTGTTATCATTAAACAATCGAAGTTAAATCATGTTTTCAATTATTTTTTTTAATATAAAATTATTTTAACAAAGTAAACGTGGTGTTATTATTTCAATAGAAATAAATTTAAAAAAATTTCGATTAAATAAATGTGTATGCAGATACATTATTGTTTTTAATTATACAATAACTTTAAATCAAATAGTTATATTTAGTTATATAAACAATTAAAATTAAATGTGTTTACGAAACATTTAGTATATATTTCAAAGAAATATTTAAGCACCATACCTGTATAAGATTATGCTGTATATCAACCAACGCTGGATTAGTATACTTCGTGGGATTCAAATTACATCTGATTTGGATAATGGAACTTCAGTAAAGAAAATTGGAACAGCTGAAAGAAGGTAAATATTTATGTAAGTTCGTGAATCTTGTATTAATATTCGAGGTTATGTTGATGTTTATTATTTATCACCTATGTGTATATATGTATAGGATGTAAATAAATTATATACCAGTCTGCAAATAGTACAACCATTAATAGATTTTATATTGATCCAATATTATATTAAAAAGCAAAGCATACTTACTGAAGTTATATGTTCTTCATTTTTTAGCCATGATGCAATGTGCGCACAAATTCAATACGGTAATAACCGCTTGCGTGCAAAATGTTGAGTAATTGCATTTAATACAAGGTGTTCGCATAAAAGAATTTTTATACAATTCCAACTTTGTAATAAAACCATAACTGATCTTATTTTGCAAAGGAGCCTAACGTAAATGTTTAAGACATTTAATACTGAACTAACCTTGAACTCTATCCCCTTGTATGCTAGTCGAGGCAATTTTACTAAATAGCGAATATTATCAAAGTATAAATTATATCAATAATTTATGGAACCCAAACGTGGATCAAAGATGTTAAATATTAATCATTCTAAGAAATGAATGATTCCGCAACAGGGAGAAATAGTAACTAATATATCACAATATACAAAAATATTAAATGAAAAAATAATAAAAATTAAATTCATCACAATATACCAGCCAACAAATTATTAGGGTTTGTAATAATCAGTCTAAGCAATTTACGAGTATCCGTACGATTAAGGTATTGTTTTATACCGATGTGAGCTCTCGGCTAGAACATGGTTACCTCTTTATAGTTGCTACGAATGCTTCATTGAAAATATTCAACGTATATTCCTTAAGTAGTCGTGGTATAACATGTATAATATTTATTCAGAGCACGGTTTTTCAAAAATAACGTTGCTTAACACCTTTGATATGCTGTCATTTGAGAGTAGAAGGAATATTATAACTATGCCATTTTCATACAAGATAATACATGATGATATTGATAGTAATTCTATTCTTGCAAACATCTGCTTTCATATTCCTAGGTTGGAAAGTAGACAAAGATGTTCATTTCATATTCCCTTTGTTAAATCTAATTTACTCATAAAATCACCAGTAGTTAAAATGTGTCAAGTTCTAATTGTGACATACTTTGTTCTTCATTAAGATCCTTAATTGATTGTTATGTTAACTACAGTAACAGTATTTAAAAGGTGTGCAAGTGATTGTCCTATAGTCAAACATGTATCTTATTTGTAGTAATTGTATTCAATTTGTTGTTATTTAATCTGTTAGTGGGAATTACAATTATTATACATTATTCATTTATATATATATATATATATATATATATATATATATATATATATATATATAGTTCTGTGTTAAATGGATGTTTAAACCTTCATGTCAGATAGAGATTCATAGACAATTGAACTTGAAAGAAAATCCAATGCCGCTCGCTTCTATAAAAATATCGATAACACAGTTATTTAATTAACTTTTAAGCTTATTTGGCTTTGTATTAAAAAAATTTGGACAGAAAAGTTATGTAAAATTAAATTATCTTTAAAAGCTAATCGTTATTCCGATAAAGTTGAACTCAACACTGAAGTTCTACCTTACAAACTTTCATGCCGATAAATTACGCGTCGTATCAGAAAATTGTGTAAAACGTAATTAATCAATATATTTAAGGCGTGTAAGTCGGTATTTTTATATATTTGAAGTATGCAACCTCCGAAAATCGGAATTTTTTTATAAACATCAACAGTTGCTCATAATATACTCCCCGCCCGCTACACCGCTAGATTTTTCCCAGAATCTAAACCAACTCCAGAAGGAATGAAATCAAGTTTAGACACTTAAAGGTTTCGGTGAAGAATTACACACATGACCTAAGGACAAGAGGATAAAATATCACAAATCGACTGTTAACATAAAAGACATTCATAATCAGATATCAGCACAGTTGTATGAAGACAGGTTTAATATCTTACCCTTAGTGTTTGAATCGCCGGTGTGTCGCTTTTGGGAGGTCCAATAGGTTTGCTGTTTAAAGTCGTTCTTGCTAGCTGTTCCAGTTTTCTTAAGCAACTAGACAATAGTGACTGGCGATCCTGGCAAAATCGCCATGTAATGCCTCTTTGGGTTGTCATTGAAAGAGTCTTTACTTTGTTCATTATTATGTACAGGGTGATCAGTTATATTTCAGACCCCCTCCTCATCGGGCTTAGATATCGAAAAGCTTTATATATTTTTAATGAATTTTTGTGACGAGATATCAGAAGAAACAAAATAACATTGAAAATGACAAATATTTATTGAACTTTTACTTTTTCAAAAGGAAGATACTGTATATTTTATGCTATTCTGGTATAAAATTCCCTTATTACAAATTTATACAGTGTATATCAGCCAAATGGAATAAATTCGATAATATATAGATGGGAGCGTGTTGGAAAAATACGTTGATTGGTATTTTTAGTTGCACATCTTTTTCAATAAAAACTTTTTATACAGGTTGTCTCATATAACAGTAGCCAATACCAAATTTCCTATTGTAAATGTAATACCCTGAATGAGGTTCAATTTTGGGATTCTTCACGGAATTATAGACATATTCCATGTGCATTGCCCTAATCCTATCTTCAACTGTTTCGGAAATCTTACGTGTTTTCTGGTTTATTGCAAAGATTAACATTAACAAAAGAAAAAGATTTGATTACAGAAATTCGTTACAATACACTCAATAATTATTTCCCATCTAGGTGTAGATAATAAAAAGGTAATAAAAAACCGTTTCATTTGTTTACTATTGTTTAGAACGCCTGGCCTTAGCTAATTGTTGTCTGTGATCATGACAGGAGTTGTCAGTGTTATAGTCAATTAAATTTCGTTAACGGCATAAAAAAAATTATTCATTTAACAGAAATGCACAAAATAACGATTCTACAGATGATTGGTTATGGAGATAACACGGACACAAATGTAAGTTGCTCGCTTATTTCATGAAAAATTTCCAAATTTGCCGCCTATATCCCAAGGGACAATTAGTAAAATAGAAAAACAGTTTCGCGAGTTTGGAGATGTAAAGCAGATAAAAAAAGGAACTGCCAATGTAATAAGTAATGGTACCAAATTGGACATTATGCTTGAGTTTTGGGAAAATCCGCATACTTCTAGTCGAAAAGCAGTCCTAATGTTAGATTTTAGGCATTCATCGATTACTCGAACATTAAAGAAAATAAAATGCATCGCTATAAAATGATACCAGTCGAGGAGTTCGTGGAAGACGATTTTGATAGAAGAACGTATTTTTGTAAACAAATGATGCAATGCTAGATAACAATTAGACCATAGCACAGCCTAATGTTTGGGCTCTCCTATTTCCGCCACTGTTGTTGAATTGGTAATGAAAATTTTAGAAGATGAGTGTTCTTTCTACTTTCGATATGTTGATGACGTTTTATTAACCTATAAAGAACAAAATTTAATAGAACTATTACACATTTTCTATAATTTCGATCCTAAAATCTAGTTTACTCTAGAAAAAGAACAAAATAGTAAAATCTCCTTTTTAGATACTTGATTAAAAGAACACATAGTTGGCGATACTTAAATTACCATTCATCACATCCTATTCAAGTAAAATCTAACATTACTACCAACACTCTTTTCAAATGCTTAAAAATGTCTAACCCTAAATTTGTAAATGAGAATTTAAAAACTATTATTTTCGTATTTACTAAGAATAACTATCCTAAATGTTTTATTAAAATAGGGAATAGAAAAGCAAACTAAATTGATACATAAAAAAAATTTTGGAAATCAATTGAAAATTCTAAATTGAAATATATCCGTATTCCATTTAGAAATAAAAACAAGTTTATCATTTAAATGTTTAACCAAATTCAATTTCAAAACGGCATACTTACCTGTCAATAAAGGAACAAGATTAAATTCTTGTTTAAAATCAAAATTTAACAAAGAACATTACACCAATACTATTTATAGAATTCCCTGTAAAAATTGTAAGTTAGTATACATCGGAACTCATTTACAACCATTAAAAAATTGAATAATACAACACGAATTACACGTAAAAGTAGAACCTATGAGTACGCACAGCTTCGGCAAAACATGTACATGAATTTAAACATGATTAGGATTGCAACAATACCAAAATTTTAGATATGGAATAAAAACATCTAGATGATGTATCCAAAATTTATAATCATATTTTGGAAAATCATAACTAGTTGTCATATTTCAGGTATGTCATTCACATTTGTTCCTCACAGATACTAACAGTAATACGCGATCCAACACCCGAGAAACCAGGGATACATATATATATATATATATATATATATATATATATATATATATATATATATATATATATATATATATATACTTTTGGTACATATTTCGGTTTCGGATGAAATCCTCTTCAGTGCCTCTTTTTATTAAAATACAAATTGAAAACGTTAACAATTAACTAACTAAAATTACAATGACGTGTACATACCTACTACATTACATTTTGCAAAATTTGTTTCAATATATAAAATTTGTGTTTTATTATCGTGAAATAAAAATGTGTATTTTCCACCGAATGTTTTTTTTAAAGAGGTGGTTCTTGAGTTACTTTAACGTCCGATTTATGCAGCGTGATACGATTCTTTGGATGTTTCATAGAAGTACCTATATATTCTATTACAATTACCACAAGGTATTATTTTATAAGTAGTGTTTGTTTTCCTATCATAAGGAGATTAGACTTTAATTTAGAGAATAATGATGATCCTGTATTTTGCGATTCAGAAAGTGTTACTAAATGAAACTTTAGTAAAGATTTATTAATTAAAGATTTTTTGTTAGTAAAAGGAATTGAAACAAACTTACAATTTTGATTTAAATTATTTTCTGGTTTAAAATTATTATAAAATTGATGAACCCTATTTTGAGAGATGTTTAAAATTACAGGTTTAGGAGAATTATTTCCTTGAAAATTCAATAAAATCTTACCATTATGTTCTTTTCTAAGTTCGGGATTTGGAATTACGTTTAATATAGATTTTAATGGATGATTTGAATGGAAAGTAGGCTATGAGTTGGATTATGATACCAATCAATTTTTGCTGAAATTTCAACTGTTATATAATAATCGTAACACAAAAGAAATTTTGTTATTTTTTCAATTTCTACTATGAATTTAGTTTTGGATGAAAACTGTTAAACATGTTCAATGTTTCTTTTATTCTTAATTTTTTTGAAGTCATAATAATATCATCCACATACGTAAAATAAAGACGGTGAAAACATAGTTATGTTAAACAGATATCTTCTAAAAATTCCATCACTAAATTTGCTGACGTAGTTACATAATAGGTAAGTCACACTTGATTCAAACTTATCCTGTATATACTTTCTTAGTTATGAGGTGTTATGATTTATACAGACATTGAAAAAATCGCAGCCAAATTTTTTGTATGTCGTGTGAGCCCGTAATTCGCCAAGGGTTTCACACAAGAAATTGGGTCTCTGATGGTTAATTTATATTTGCCATGAGAATTTTAGTTGATCAGCTGTTGAGGAGGAAAACATGCAATTAAAATTTAAACGGTATGTTGCATTTACCAAAATTTGACCGTAATTGTTACAATATTAATTTATATCACATGGTGTAGTTTTAACAATTTTAGCTTTTGGAATGCCGAGATGATGAAATTGGCTGATGATGGAGAAAAGGTTTTATTGACTGAAACATATGTAGCAACAAATCATATTTTTTCTTTTAATAATTAAATTTGTAGAAGGCAAAGGTTTTTTATTTGGACAATTTTATAAATACACTCACTATGAGAATGGATGACTTTTCATTACTTACAATAAATTCTGCTCATTTTGAGTATCCGTAAATTTGAATATTAAGCTTTTTTTTGTTTGCATTAAGCAACGCAGTATATAAGTATATTATGAAATTAGTTTATAATGCAAGGGATTATGGCAGGAGTTTCCATTATTGCTTGAGCAGAGGAAAAGCAATAATGGAAACGAATGCCATAATCTCGCATTATAAACGAATGTAATATACTATTTTGTCGTCGAATTAGCCACTTTGAGATACAATTTAAATGAAATAATAATTTCAGATCGTTACAAAAAAAAATATCGTTTCACAGGAGTTCATGAACGGTCTTATTATAATTGCCATAGCTTTGCATTATAAGTGTCATTTATTTTTTGTAAATAAACTAATTTTGTAAAATGGATTCAGACGTGGATGAAGAAATCCTTAAAAATGGAGAAGCTGAGTTGAGTATTATACCTAAAAACTCCAAAATCATTTATAAGTAAGAGTTCGACAGATTTATTGAGTGGGTGCGCACGAATAATACGGAAACTGTTACAGAGAAGGTTTTGCTTGCGTATTCCCTTGATCAGGTAATATCATTACACCATTTATTAAACATAATCATTCTTTGTATTTATTTTATTAGTCGAAAAACTACAAATCGTCTTCATAATGGTGCATGTACTCCAAATTAAAATGTATTTTGCGTCTCAAAAAGAATGTGGACATCAGCAAGTTCTCAAAACTTTCAGCATTCTTGAGAAACTGTTCTGTTGGGTACATACCAGAGAAGTCATTACTGTCATCAAAAGAGCACTTACTTAATTTTTTTCTTGAAGCACCCAACGACAAGTACTTACTTATGAAGGTAAATTTTTAAGATTATTCTTAATAAGCATGATTCCATTTTAGATAGTTGCAATACTTGGTGTGTTTGGAGGTTGCAGACGCATAGAATTGTACAATCTGTGTGTAGGGGATATTAAAGAAGAAGGTTCTGTCTTAGTGGTTTATATTAGAGATACCAAAACACATAGACCCAGGGTTTTTACCATATTAAACGATGACCGTAGAGTAAATTGGACAATTCATATCAACATTAGTAAACAATAATTTATTTAATATTACATTAATTACAGATCTTATTCTAACTGTAGTATTAATATAAATAAATAATTTGTTCAATTTCTTTGTTTGTAGTTCGTCGTCAAGACGACTTTATGGCACAACATTACAGCACGCATGCCATAAAGTGACAAATTATTAACGATTTTGACATTAATAACCAATGCATTCTAATGCTAGAAGTTATCGGCAATAACGAATTTCATACCTTCCAAACAAATAAAGTTATACAGGTATAAAGTTCCTTGGACAAAAATTAAAAATAAAACGTAGTGTATTTTTCAACAACAATTTATGTATGTCATAACGCTTTATCTTTGCTTTAATAAATATAAGAAATGAGAGCACATTAAAAAACAAAATTGGGGTAGCAAACGCAATCTTAAAGCAAACAAATAAAATACAAGCAACCTTTAAAAGCAAAAAGTATACTACCATAGATAATTATATATAAAAAAAAACAAATTTAAAATCCTACGTACCCGTGATTAAACGAAAATCTCAAGAAACTCAGATGACCGAATATTGATAAAACAGATAAAAAAAACTTCCACAATTACAAAAGCTGGAAGACACAACAGCAACGAAATTTGAATATGCAAATTTTTGTGATACTTAAAATTATCTTTAGTCTTACAAACATAAAAAATAATTTTTAAATAAAGAATGCAAAAAGTTCTAAAATTAATTTCCCCGGTAGAAAAATAATTAACTTTTACAGTAAACACGTATAAAGTAGAAAAGATATACGTTCACTCAAAGAAGTAATTTGTCAAAATATGTTGACCATTAGATTCCCTATCGACAGCTTCCAAATTATGCTTTTCCATGAACTAAATGCAAGATACTTTAACCAAATGGTAAAATATTAGTAACACATTTATCTAAGT
Source organism: Vesta saturnalis (assembly GCA_036346205.1). NCBI lineage: Eukaryota > Metazoa > Arthropoda > Insecta > Coleoptera > Lampyridae > Vesta > Vesta saturnalis. Next base: position 713,481 of record JARFJB010001881.1, read on the forward strand.
AGAAAGGACGTGGAATCAATTTAGTACTAGTTTATGAAAATTCCGGTACTCAATTGTGGTTGGAGAAATTAAATCTAATAAAAGCGCTATTTAACCAATCGTAATAAATCCGTTAGAGTATGAAAGCGATTACTTGGAGTTTGAATTTAATTGCAATATAAATGTAATTCTCTGAAACCGAGGAGGGAGTGAGAACCTTTAGAAATGTGTATAAAAGTATTGGCTTTCGACGGTTTGTTCGACAGTGCAAAAGCTTTACTAAAGCGCTTCTATTGGTTTGTATGTGCATTGTAGCTTAAGATGTTTCCATTTTATTACGTTATTTTGATTTTCAAGTTTATTGCATTAACTAGAGTTCAGACGATATTAATACCTTTTAACGAAACTCCATTGTTGCTCTCTTAAAGATTGAAATTGGGAGCAGCACACTTAAAGTACTTTAAATTGAATTACAATAAAAGCAATTATCAAAAGTGCTAAAAATATATTGTAGTGGCAAAATAACTAATGATGAGAATTACAAGCGATTACTTTCTAAAAGTTTTTAATTACATTTATTTACCCTTAGTTACGTATACTCAACGTAAAATTATACATTAAAAACGATAAGTAAACAAACTGTACGTTCAAAGAACGTTATTAGTTTCATAATCCTTTAGTAAATATTGGTGACTTCAACGTCTAATACTTAAAACTTTAAAATTGCTTAGAGGATTCCGTGATATTTGGTGTGTTGAACTTGATAGAATTAAGATTTTATAAATACCCGCAACTTAACTTAAGCAACAGTTGTTCTTTATTATATCACAAATTCTTAAACGTACCTTTGACGTACAATAAAAAATATACTATGAAATATATATACTACATCACCAAAACAGTATTGAAGCAACTGTTTTCATTGTAAAAACCTTTAAATGGTAAATTTTGTATTTTATAGAGACTGTACAGTGCACCGTTAGATAACAATTTATCAATTTTGAGTACTATACGGGGAATGCAGTATCTTAAAGCTAATTTCAGCTAAAAAGGATTTTTATCATTCTTTTCATTTTTATATAAGAACACTTTCATTTTATTCAATTTTGAGGTGAAATTAAGTTAAGTTACTCTTATTGTGACTATACCAGTCTCGCTTACTTTCCTGAACAATTATAAATTTGGGAAATTGAAATACTAATGTAACCACGAGTAGAATTAGGTAAAAAAATATTCTCTTTTTGTAACATCGCCCTTTGTCTTTTCAACTGAATTTATGACACAATTAGTGATTAACAAAGTGAACAGTTTATGTATCGTAGTAGAAACATTGTAAGTGAAAGAGTATATGTATATACAAATGTTAGAAAGATTACATTATATTTTGAAGAATTTTAATTCAAAATTAGCACCATAACTTTAGTTGTTATTTTTATTTCAGTTTAGATGTTGTAATGATTAATTTTGAAATAAAGTTTAACAAAGTTATCCAAGTACGAGTATTCAGATTGATACTGTAGAACAGCAACGTGAGCATTCAACGATTTTTCACGCACAAGAGAGCTACATTTTGGTTAACGAAACGTTAAAAAGGAAACATGTAACCGAAAATAAAAATACTCAAGAGCATATACGAAGAAAAGGGAAAGCTACTCCATCTTCATTCAATATTCAATCAGGTGTAACTTATCGAACACCAAAATTGTTGTATATTTTATATAAATAAAATAATAGTTAAACAAACAGAAGACACAACAATATTTTACAAACTTGTAAAACTCGCGGTACAAAATAAGGTGATAACTTTAGATTCCGAGAAAGCTAACACACGTAATTTACTGATGATGAGAAGGCTAATAACATTTTAAATTAATAATTTACGGAAGTATCCATGTCATTTGAAAGCATTTTTTGTGCAAATCTCAAATAATTACGTATCTCATGGACTTCTATCCTTATTTCTGACAAATTAAGGTCAAAAGTCAATATCGGTGTTTAACCTATTTCAAATCGGTTTTGTCTAATTAAATGTGTGCACTTCCTATTTCGACTTCTATCAGATGACCACTCCTGAGTTGAGGGTAAAGACAAACTAAATTTCTAATAAACAACCTGTAACAATTTAGTCGTCCTTCAAGAGTATATATGGAATATATTCCATATGTATATTCAGTTTTCCTGTATTCTATCCTACACAATCGTCGCAGAAAGAGGGTCATAGAAACGAACACACAAAAAATGATGCGATCCTATTATACCGTTGAATGTATTTATTAAAAACTTCAATAACTGTACACAGGGTGTCCACGAGGGAACTACGTAGAATTCGTATACGTATACAATTTTAAGCAAACATGATTGTGTGTAATTTTTCCCAATTCCTAACCCCTAAGGCGATATGGGCGGTTGAAGAAAAATGTAAAAGTAAGTAAAGAGAATACTCTTAACAGCTGCTTAACTTTTGAAATTATCATAAAACAAGGCTTTTAATAACAATTTTCCTTAACAAATTAACAGGAACATAACATTGCACATAAAATTATCGAGGTGACACACAAAAATGGTTACAGTTGTTCAAAATGAGATCCTCCAACATCCACACATAATGCCACACGCCTTTGCAGCTCTATTTTCCATTCGATACTTGCAAAATTGTCACGAATGTTGGTAAATGCATAAAAAATTCGTTCAATCAATTCTTCTCTTGAAGATGGTTTACTCCGCCCGTACAACAACGACTTAACATGGCCCTACAGACAAAGGTCTAAATATGTGAGATCTGGTGATCTGGGCGGCAAGTGTACAGGTCCGTTTCTACCAATCCGCCGGTTAGGAAATTTTCTGTGCAAAAACTGAGTTACAACACGCGCTTGGTGTGCAGGAGACCCATCTTGCAAATATCACTTGTTTGGACGTACATCTTCAAGCAATGCTGGTAAATATTCTTCGAGGAATTGTTTGTACATTTCGGAGTGTAAGTGCCCACTAAAAATGTAGGGTCCAATGGGACTGTCTCCGATAGTCCCAGCCCAAACATTTACCGAGAAGCGATGTTGAAAAACGGTAATAGTAATTTCTAGAGGACTTTCATTTGACCAAACGTTCTCATTGTGACTATTGTTCATTGCATCCCGAGAAAAATTTGCCTCACCACAAAAGAATGTAACAGGAATGTTATCAACAAAGCCGAACTCTTGGAGCCAAATCACCAGGAAGAAGGTTTTGAACGGGCTGCAGGTGATATGGATACACTACATTTCTGTGAATAATTTTCGAAATCGTGGTGCGGCTTCCACCAATGGCTGCTTGTATTCCTCTAATGCTCGTTGGGCGACCGATTTCAACGTCTCTCAGCACCTCCTCTGCAATGTTATGGAGACTCTCGATCACTTCGATGTGTTAGAAAACTTCCTGTTTCTTGAAGGAAGTGAAAAGTCCGGGCTATCGTTTTGTAAGTAGGAGCACGACGATTTGAGAACGATTTTTGTACTCTGCTGCTGCTGCATAACAATTTCCGTTAAACAAGTCATACAGTAATACCATGTCATTGTATTCCTCATTTGAAAATTGATATGGCATGATTTAATTGTAATTAAATTAATTCTACTTGTTAGTAAGCAGATGATAAACTGAATTTACATTCAAATAATGTTTGATACAAATGACATGAAACGTCAAATAAGACACATTATCACAGCTTATTGTGGTAATACTTGCTAGGCAACCAAAATTGCTCTTACGATTTTTACAGTGTGGATCCCATTTTGAACCACTGTAACCATCTTTGTTTGTCACATCGTCATTTTATGTGCATTATTGTGTCTTTGTTAAGTTTTTAATAAAAATTGTTATTAAAAGTTCTGTTTTATGATAATTTAAGACTTAAGCAGCTGTTAAGAGTACTCTCTTTACTTACTTTTACATTTTTCTTCAACCGCCCATAGAGGCGAGGAATTGGAAAAAATTGCACATAATCATTTTTGCTTAAAATTGTTCAAAGTATACGTATACGAATTCTTCGTAGTTCCCCCGCGGACACCCTGTATAAGCCATCAAACGTACAAAGAAGTGGTTCAACAACCTTCTAAAAAGTTAGCTCTTAGAGATAGGTTTGAATTCTCAACTGTAAGTCTTCATGACAAATGGCCTATCAAATTTGGGTACAAATTAATCCCTTTAGTAATTCACCTAGTTCTTGCTTGAGTACAAAGGGACCCAAGCAGCATCCCCATAAGCCCCTAATGGGCTACGTTTATTTGCACCATGCTTTACCTCGACTATAGCTCGAAATCAAATGATAGGCTAGAGTTCTTTTTAATAATAATGGTTACCTGAGGTTTCACACTGACGAATAAACAGAAAAAAATTTTATACATATGTTGTCCTATAATTTTACAGTACTAACTATGTACACCTACACCACGATAATAACAACAAAAAAGAACGTGAGCTCTGACCAAAACAAAAAAACAAATTAAAAATTATTATTAATTTTATTAAGTACATAAATAACAAGTTTAACTTTAGTAGGATTTGAACCTACGACCTGTACTTTTTAGAGTACTGTAGTCGAGGGTGTTAGAAGAGACCCTGTTGGCCTGCGTGCGTGTGTGTGTATGTGCGTACGTGTGTGTACGTTTGTGTGTGTCTGCGCCTGAGTCTTTATAAGAAAATGTGTAAACATGTCTTCCAGTTTTTTCTTTAGATAGTTTCTTAATACGATACCAAATAAGCTTGAAAATTTATTAAAAGGAATTTAAATACTTAAGCTACATTGTTAATACTTTGACAGAAATGGGCGGCCTGAGAACGTTTTTTGTTAGTATATCCATTAACCTCCATCTGATATGAAGGTTTAAACGTCTGATCTAATAACCAATCTTGCTGTTTTATGATGTTTTGGTGCAGAGGGATGTGTAGATCCTAATCCCTTCTCAAATTTTTTATTAATTAATTATTTGCTATTAATTAAATTCGCCTTCACCTGCACGTGATTTTTTTTACAACACCTACACTAATACCTGAGGAGAACGCAACGGCGTGAAATTAATTCCCAGGGTCGTTGGCTACCTGCACTTTCTGCCTAATTTCTGCCGGCCCCACATTGTTTAATAGAAAACGCAACTGAGGTATCTGTTTAGGCCTGCTACTCGATAGTAGTATTTAGATATAAAACAGTTAACACGGAAGCTGTCATTCAAAGATTCAAGAAGCGTCCACTTAATTTATTTATGTTCCGTTTGCTGTTTGAAGTAGAGTAAAAGGAAATTTGTTTTTTTTATTTTAAGTTTTGTTATGAACTAATGAACGAATTAATCTTATTAAATACATAACTAAAAATTCTTATTCTCGTCCCCATTCTAATCTAATCTCTGATCTCGCCTTTACTCCAATACACCCAGATCTCCTGTGTGATCCGTCACGTAGATAAACATATCCTTACCAACGAGAACCCAAATTCACATGCTCTGCCTTTGCTGAACAAAGCAATACGAATCATCACGAGGGTAACCAGTACATCTATATTCCTTGTTAACCTCATCACTACCTCAAAACCCACATTGAAGTACTTGCTAGCAAAGGGCGTGCTCGTGTTTGGATACGTAACCAATTTTAGATTAATTTCATTACAGAAGATAGAATCAATGGATTTAAAAAAAAAATGTAACTTGTTATAACAAAAAGAGAAGCATAATTTCTATAAGCCTCACTAGCCAGAGTGTACCTGATTCAGATTTCAACAATGCCATTACTAAATACACACGAAAATTCATTTGTCGTAAACTATGTTGTATAGGTTCCATGAGTTCACAACACCACTGCTACCGAAATTTAGTGACTACCACTATTTCTAACCATCAATACGAATGCGATAATATGTGACCTCACTATCAAGTAAATCCACCCTTACCATATATTTTAACGTCAGCTACGTATTCGACAGGTGAATTTAAGATATAGGAATACTTAACTTAACACATCGCAGATGATTTCATACGTCTCCAATTGAATTTAACCTTGAAATCAGTAGCGTGTAACAAATAATATTTCTATCTATAGATTTGCAAAAGATTTAGTAATACTACGTCAATGGCGGTTAATAAAGACTTAACCGATGGTTTCCAAGGAAACCATTACACAAATCAACAATTGCAAGCAACGTTTCGCAATTTTTACAATTCCATAATTTGGAAATATGAATATTTTGCTTCTAATATAATGAGGAATATATTAGGGTTTTAAAGTAGACCAAAATTTTAACAAAGGTTTGACTGTTAGTTACAGATCTATACCACTAAGCTCTTTGGTGAAATACTCACTTATCCAAAAAAAGATCTTCACTTGAAAATAATAAAAGTATAAGTGATGGGGTATCTATATTATTGCTATAACATTTTTTAAAGTTTTACCGTAGATAGGAGTACTGTTTTGTCATGTTCAAGGCTAAATTGTGCTCTACATACCTTTGCTCTGCGCTTTCGCGTAGATCCGAATATAGCGCGCGCGGCGAAAATCCGCCCGGCGCGTTTTAAGAGTTCAAACCTGAAAGATCTCCTTTTAATAACGATTTTCGCGAGGGGCGACCATCCGCTTCTGTCGCAAAGAATATTGACGCTGTGTGTGAAATTATTGTATCAGATCGACATGCAACTTGCAGTGAGATGAAGGTATCCTTATGCATTGCGGCGCAAACAGATATATACTATTTTGAAAAAAAATTTAAATGGCCGGAAGCTTGGTAGTCGTTAGGTAGTCGTTGGATTCCTCGCAATCTGACAGAAGCTCAAAAAAAGCACGTGTCAAGTGCAAGGAAATCCTTAAAAAATTTGACCATGGTCGTTTAAATTCTGTATGTTACATTGTAACATAGATATTACATTTATATGAACTTAACAGCAATCATCTGTATGGGTGTTCCAAAATGGACCTTAACCAATAAAAGTGATACACTCGCGAATCGTTTCAAGCGTTTTCAATAAAAGTGGTCATGTTGCAGCGGTTACGTTGAATATCGAAGAGCAGTTATTGCTGATTGGTAAAATAAAATGCATGGTAAGTGTTTTTCATCACCTAAAAAGGCTGTTGAGAAGTTTCCTTGTAGTACGCTGAATCGTATGGACAGAACCTTGGAATGCGGTGAAGTGTATGGTGACTGGTTCACAGAAACTAACGAAAGGAAGGTGATTTTGTATAAGGTTCGTGTACTAAGGATTTCGGTAATCTATACCAGAGCGATATTATGTATTTATGTGTAGTTTAGGTTTTGGTGTTGCAATCTTGATTCGGCTCAGTTAGGTGACCAGTAGGTTTGCATATTTGCTTAATCTCTTTGGTATCTTTCATACGACGGGCAGTGAGTTTAGAGTTTTAATGAAAATGATTCTCAGATATGTCACTATCATTACATTCTGTTCGTTTGAGTTTTGATAGGGTTAACGGAGATTCTACCTGTTATACCAGTTGCAGAAGTTCCGGATAGTGTTAAAACGTTATGGGAGGCTTTTCTGCTTTTCCAAGGCACTGCTTAAGAAGCAGTGTTATCCAAAAACTGCGCTGCGGAAAACTCCAGATTTTGAAACAGTCGGAATGTGATAAGCAACAATTATGTATAGAATAGGGTGCCGTACGCCTACTGTGGGTGTAAAATATTCGGAGTTTTCTGCTCTAACTTGTACTGACCGGTTATCCAGTTACGAGAGTAGGAGTTTATAAAGGTTGGCTGGGATAATTAGGGTACGTAATTTGTCAATGCTTGCTTAATGTACATATAAATCCTGTAATCAGACTCAACAACGGATCATGGCACGTCCTTGCGTCCACAGTCGAGTTAGCTGTCAGGAACAATATTCTTGGTTCCTATGGAGTATCCATGTGGTTCGACTAAAATCTGCTGGAAGCATTTTCCAAGTCAAAATAATTTGGCTACTTCGGTGAATAATGTGTTATAAAAACTATTTAGGCAGATACTTTTAAGTGATTCACAAATAAAAATAATTTTGGAGGAATCATAGATGAAGATATAATCAAATACAAATAACACCAATTTGATTGTACTGGGGGAATGAATATTCCTTCTCATGGTCTGTAAACCTTTGCAAATAACATAATAGTAATTAGCTAATTAAATGTTAATTAATGTTATATTATTGTTTATGGTTATAGCAGAGTTTTTACTTAAAAATATATTTATCATACTTTATATCTAATTTCAAATTAATGATACGGTGGCTTTACGCATTTCCTAGTAATATACCTTCTGCTTTGAATTATCAAAAAAGTGTACAATTAGGGATTATGCACTTGTAGTTTATTATTTATTACCAAAACCTTTACTGGAACGGGGGTCCCGCTAAAATTCGTCGAAAATGTAAAAAATGCACAGATTATGTTACGTCAAAAATTACATTGTTTCTCAAAATATTCTCCCTTAAGATCTACACACTTTTGCAATCGGTAAAACCAATCTTCAAAACATTTTTGCCACTCAGCGAATACTTTAAACACTTCAACAGCCTCTTCAGATGATGAAAAACACTTACCACGCATTTTATTTTACCAATCATCAATAACTGTTCTTCAATATTCAACGTAACCGCTGCAACATGACCGCTTTTACCGAAAACGCTTGAAACGATTCGCGAGCGCATCACTTTTGTTGGTTAAGGTTCGTTTTGGAACACCCATACAGATGATTGCTGTTTAGTTTCAAGGTAATATAAATATAATATGTATGTCACAATGAAACATGCAGAATTTAAACGACCATGGTCAAATTTTTTAAGCATTTCCTTGCACTTGACACGTGCTTTTTTTGAGCTTCTGTCAGATTGCGAGGAATCCGACGACTACCAAGCTTCCTGACATTTAAATTTTTTTTCAAAATAGTATATATTTGTTCCACCGCAATGCGTAAGGATGCCTGTATCTCACTGCAAGTTGCATGTCGATCTGATACAATAATTTCACACACAGCGCCAATATTCTTTGCGACAACAGAAGCGGATGGTCGCCCCTCGCGAAAATCGTCGTTAAAAGATCTTTCACGTTTGAACTCTTAAAACGCGTCGGGCGGATTTTCGCCGCGCGCGCTATATCCGGTTCTACCCGAGAGCACGCGTTAACCTCGATCTATGCGTTAGAGTCATTTTAGGTCAATAAACATTCTAATTTTAACAATTACGAAATAAAACCAATATTGCTTTTTAAACTGTTATTTATCAAACCAAACATAAATTCTTGTAAACAGAAAACAAAAATAAATTAAAAAACAAAATGTTGAACATACTCTAACTAAATCTCAACATTGTACGTATAACCACTAAACAAGTGTTTACTTATGATGATAATCAAAGTGTTCTTTGGAACAAAGAGGTTTATCACGGTCAGAACAACATAAAATTCAGATTGCAAGTCGCATACACTAAATGGGCGGAGTGTTACCATACCACCAAAGTCTGTAAATTGCTAAACATAAATAAGCGGTATCCGGAATAGGACAAAACGCATTTAAAATCATATGGGAGTCTGATACACAGTACAAGAGGACAACAGTGCCAGTATCACCTATATGCGTCATCCGGTTGTAGAACACAGTCGCGCATGATTCATAGGTGTGCATCACCGGTGCGAAGACGTTAACTCCGACACTATGTCGAGAACTGCTTCTTCTAGTTGCACAGTTCGCGCTTCTGGTGCGCGCCCACAGTGAGCAGTTCTTTTCATAAACGTACCATTTCCGCATAAACGTTTGTGAAGGCGAGGAAATATTGTGTGATGAGATATAATATGGTTTGGACACAACTTAGCATATAGTCGTCGAGCTTGTGGACCATCTCCATTACTTCGACCATAGGCAAAATGCATCTGCCATTTCATTTGTAAAATGTTCTATTCTTTGTTGAAGATACAAAAATTATTCACTTATTGACATTAATATGGCTGTGTTTCATTTAAAAATATTGACAGCAACCTACTAGATAATGTATCAATACAAATTAAAAATACACAATTTACAATAAAATATCTACAAAAATATCAAAACGGGAAGAATTCAGTAGCGCACCACTTTTTTTTATTAAAAAATGTTGTGGCATTCTCGGACGAACGCCACTGATGCCAGTAAAAATATTTGGATCACCCCAAAAAATACACGTTTTGCAAATTTAGAGCCAATATCTTTAAAACTCTGAAATAATAAAAATAAATAAAAAATTTAAAGTTAAACACTCTGTATCTCGGAAACGAAACATATTTCGACCTATATTTACAGGCACTTTTTTTCACAAAATAACTTCGGCAATCGCCCCCTAAAACCTTTTGCAATTATTTACAAACACCCTGTACAGTAACATCAGTTTGCTTGCAGCTACTAGAAAACCTATCTTATCGCACATTAATTTACTTTACCAGATCATTACCCAAAATACCATCATATATTGGAAAATAATGGTGTATTCAGTCTTGCGCATAGTCCCTTTGTGATTATTACGACTGAGCTTTTTGAAGTGATTGGATGCAAAAGACGCTTCCCAGGTCCCCACTAGAATTCTTTTTACCTCCAACTTCTTTAAAATAGCGGTGATAACGCGTTACCAACGAATTTAGTCAGACGTATCGAATATAATTTATACCATTGCATAAAATTAGTGTTACAATAGCTTAATATAAGTTATCCTCTACATAAAACTTAGAGGTTAATAGAATCGAGAAGGCGAAAAGATTCTTTCTTGATTTATTAATAGAACCCTCAATTAAAATAATTTGTACAATGATTGCTGTTATCAATAAATGAACATGCTCAGTTCCTAACGCTTTAATAATAAAAGATCTATTGTTTGACACGTGGAAAGTCCAACGAATGAATAAAGTTAAAAGCTTATTATTAAGTTTTAGAGTTGACCAAATGTTTTATTGTCTTATATCTAACTGTGGAAGTTAAATATTCAAACGTATAGGTGTAGACGATCGCAAGGCTTTTTAAATAACATGTCACTGAATTGCTCAAGACTTAAAAATTATGAAGTTAACGACCCACCTGGGAAAAGATTTAGGATAAGAAATATGTCTCAAACATTTTTTGCTTAAAACAGAACTTTCTTTAAATTATAAAAAAAAGGATAATAAAACAACTCAGTGCTAAACATTATTGTGCATACAGCAAGTGATGATACTCCTGGTCGATATACTTTACTCTCAAAATGCAGAAGTACTGTAAAGTGGAAGACGAATATAGAACTTGTATTTTCCATTTCGTCAGGGTTCACATTGTGAATATCGTAACTAATTATTCTCTCTATTTTGTAATTTTCAGATTTACCTTTATAACTCTACTCAATTAATAAATGAAAACGAAAATGAATACTCCTTGTGTTATGAAGTGAAAGTTTTTCAAATAATCCCTAGAATAAATAGGTAATCTGAGGTAATAAAAATGTTTTGTATGATAGCTCGTCTTACCGGAAACGATTGTCAAATTACCACCCCTACCACGTGGATTGAATGTTAAGTAGAATTAAAAATAGCTTTTCCTACCCATAGCGGTATTTCCTCCATTTGTTAATACGGGAAGAAAACCCAACCCAAGACATTATTTTATTCTTTTACGAAAAACTACGAATTGGCAAACATTGATGAGATGATTTCGGATATTATTATATTAATTTTTAAATAATAATTTAACAAAAGCAGGCGCTCTTGCCGCGTAGTGAAAACAATCAAAGCGTTATTACACTTTGTAATAGATTGGAATTATGTTGCAAAGGGCTCTCAATGTATTATATCGTCAAAGTAGTATCGGATTTACAAAGTCATAAGTCAAATTATTCTAAACACTTCGGCTATAAAAATAATTTATTTTGTTCTTACTGTAAAAAAGTCTGGGCATGAGAAATGTGTTAGATGTTAGATTAAAAGCACGAAATGAAAAAGTGTCCGATATTAAAGTAAACTTTATATTCGAAAATATGTTACAGCTTCGATTAATGGCGTGTAGTTGATTATTTCTGAAATACCAATGCAATAATCTGGGTCTGATGAATGTTTTGCGTATTGGTTACTCGTATCGACAGTATCGGTTTTCACACTTTGAACAAGAAATGGCGAGAAACATTGTATCCGAGTTATTGGAAAACGATGTTATAGAACCTACTATTCTAATCGTATACTACTCGTTAAAGAGATAACTGGAGTGTATAGATTATTGCAAATTAAATGCAATGACCGAAAAATATCACTATCCATTACCCCGCATTAATGACCTGCTGGAAAAGTTAACGGGGAATAATTGCTTGGAAACTCTAGATTTAGCGTCTGGGTATCATCAGCTGAAAACCGAGAATGGAATCAGACCCTATACGGCTTTTGTAACGCCAGATGGTCGCCATCAGTTCAAGAAAGTACAGTTTAACGAATGCCCCAACATTCTTCTAGGGCGAGATTTATGACATCCTTGAAACATTACGTTTCGTATGATTTAGCATACTAAGACAATGTGATAATTGTCTTCAAAGGAATAGTCCAGGATTTAACACCATTGTAAATCGTACTGAACGTTTTCAAATCCGCAGGTTTAGCACTTAACAAAATTAAATGCTCATTTTCGCAACCAGAAGTGGAGTACTTAGGCTTGTAAATCGGGGAGAGTTGAAGTCATCACATCGTAAAGTGGAAAGTGTTCTAAATTTTCCACTATTGCGATGCGTGTGCGACGATTTTTAGGTTGGTCACGTGTGGTTAAAATGTACCGTAGATTCTTTTCTTTTCTCGAATTTTAGGATATTTAGTAGTGCCTAATCTCGTGAACACTATAGATTTTTCGGTTGTTTGTAAACAAATTAAAGTTTTTTTAAATCACGATTAGGTTACACGCGTTGACAATTGTATACCAGTAAAAGGAATTTGATATGGGAGTTTACTATATTTTCTTCTGTATTAACCGTTAATCCTATCTTTAAGTATCATTCATTATAGTTTAGAGTTAAAATTACATCATTGAAAATTTTCACTTTATAATTAAAATTATTTCAGAAAACGTAGCTTGAAGCTTAGAATATTGGCTATGGTATGTCTGTTTCATTGATAAATTATTTAAAAAAGACAAAGATTGTGGTTTTAATAATACGTTGGCTTAGAGCCGATTTTCCAAAGTTTATAGGTGACGAAAACAGATCGTATTACATTGATATTTTCCTCGAGGTAGATTAATACTAGTAACGTAATTGTTTTTTCAATTCGATTTCCGAAGCTCGTATTGTTTTTACCGTGCTTACGAAGAAATAGTTTTTTAGAAATGGTGATTTGACTTGAGATACATTATAGCGGAAACTATTAAATTCGTAAAGCAATCGCAGTCCAGCTGTTGAAGGAACAGGTTGAGTGTGCGATGTGAGCTTGGATGTACTGAATTTGTTTCCAATCTACCGGGGTTAACTGAATTTAACGTGGGAAATCTTTTCCCGTTCACCCTTTGTGGGTCTTGAAGAATATTCCCCCCCGGTGACATTTTAGTGTTGTGCATAGTTAGCCAGAAGTGAGATTTTTACGGGTGTATCGAAGACGAATTAGTGTCAAAATCAGTACTTTTCCTCATTTTTGGACATAATCGCATTTTTTGCGGATTCATAGTTTACAAATTCAGTATAACAAGTGTTCTGGATGTATCTACTTCAGGATCGCCGAAACTTAAACATAATGGTATTTTCATGCGCTACGATTATGCAGACACGTTCTGTAGCAATTAAGAATATTTAAGGTTTTAGTTTTGTTAATGAGTTCTATTTATAAACTATTTTAAGTAGAGACCGATGTCGAGTTAGAATAGGATTTCTTAACGAGTTGCATTGACACAAAACGGTTTATTCATATAAGCCGCATTTATTTTAAAAGTATGTCATAAAGTCAGTATTAATGAAAATATGTATAATTAGTTGATTAACAATATACAAGGTGTCCATGCAAGACCGTTCATTAGAAGTTTATGGAGTTGTGTGTAAAATAGAAACTTGAAAATTTAGAATCAGGTACAATTAATTGCGTTAGCTTCAACTAAAGCATTTTCAGACTTCTAGCGTTTCTGGTTAAACCGAATATCGCCATCCACTTTTGTTTTGAAACTATACTATGCCCATCCATTACAGTTTTTGAGATAAAAACTATTTTCCCAAATCTTGACGGCTGGTTGACGTTTACAAAATGAGCTGTAACTCCTATTTGGATTGAGATAAAAAGTTAAAATCTAATTAAGTTTGGAGTTTAATGATACCTTTATCGTATGCATTTTGTAAAATAAAAATCTTTGCCCGAGGCCTAAATGTATACTTTTCATCCAGAGTAATGTAATACCCTATTTTTTGTTATGTAATCGAATTAGCGATAAGATTTGATACAAAGTGATATGACATGTTACACCTAAATCAAACTGTTCTAGAGTTGTTTCCAAGAAAACGGAAGATTTATCTCTTAAATGTTTATACAAATGAAGAAATTATTCACTTATTTTTTATGCACGGAAAATGCTACAAAGGTTTTAGTAGAACTTGCACAACACTTAACGAAAACTGTTCACATTTACTTCAAATGACGAAAAATGGATGTAAAAAACTAGAAACAAATTATAATAAATGTACGAAATGGTGATCGTTCGCATTCAAGCATGATGTTAAGCGTGAAGTAATACCCTCCACTAGTGCTGTTCGTACCTCTTGTGGAGAGAGCTTGTCGAATGCTTCTCGGACGAATGCTTCTAATTTATTCCTCGTATTCTCTGCAGATCTTGCAGGCCAGTTCCATGGTGCTAACCGCCTTATCCGCCTGTCTTCGAACATTAAGGTGAGTTCTTGGGGTACTTACTGTGTGCAATGGGCTGTGCTGCATCCAATTGATACCAACAAACTCTTCTAAAATTCAAAGGCAGGTTCTCAAGAAAATCTACTACCACGGTTACTACGGTATAAACTGGCAGTAGAACGGGATAACAGGTAAAATTGGACTGGCTCGGTGGTCCGGGTGGGTTCGGTCTAAGTAAATTTTGCGCACCCTAGGATATCTTCCCATACATAAGACACACACAGTAGGGGTCGGGGGTTAACATAAAAACCGGAAAGGGCCCCAGAGTATTTTAAACGGAACAATCGGGGTTGAAATGCCTAATTACGTAGGTTCACAGCTCGCTTAAATACTCAAATAGCTCGCTTACCTGAACGTAATCACAGGTAGTCCTGGGACCAATAATAATTCTGTTACGTTGTTTCTTAATAAATCTGATTTTCAAAAATCATCGATTGTTTCGAACGCAATTACTTTCCTTAAACTACACACAAAAAATATCTACGTTAGTTCAATGAGCTCATTCTCAAAAAAAAAAAAACACTTAAAATGCACGTAAATAAGGTGCTGTATAAGAAATTGGGTTCAGATTAAAAAGCACAAGTGCATTAACCTACAGATGTATATTATGAATAAACCACCATCGAGATATCAACACAATCGTTACATTAATTTTTCCTTTACAAATTAAATCACTTCGTTTAATTAAAATTCAGTGATACTAGCAGTTTTAACATCTGCCTTTGCTAAATTACTATAAATATTACTCGTATGGCAAGATGACAAATGGTTATAACAAATAGTCTGCGTTACCCTTTCAATGCAACCGTCACACAGAATTCCGATGCAAAACAGTCAGTACAACAAATCAAAAGAACTTACATAAATTTGGATTATAATATAGATGAATACGATTGTATTAAGTATTTAAACTAAAAAATAATCAGAAGTTAATCCTAAAGGCCAGTGTATTCAACCTTTAGAAGGTACAAAAAAAAATACACACACTTTATTAAAATTGTCAATTACAGTAAAAATATGAACAGAAATGGTTACCTTAATTTGAACAGCCCTTACATCGATTGTAATTTACCCTCTTTCGTTATACAGTCACCTGGTGGCAACCCAGAGGATGGACCCTGCGGCGGATTCGCAATGTGATCGATGTTGAAACTACCCTCGAATCTCCGAGTATAACGCGACTCGTGAATACTTCACCTTCCAAGTTGCGTTTTGATTAATATTACAATTGGTTGTACGATACACTAATATTTATATTTACACGTGGCTTGTTAACTTTATCTATATGCGAGTTATGATTTATTTTTAAACGAAAACAAAACTTATTTATTTACAGCGAGTTATTCGTTACCGACGAACTATGAACTTAATGTCTAGAAATTAGTAACGGACGTCTGGTTTCTTCACCACAAAAGCGATAACTACTCCATAGAACAAGGAAACCGCTGAGAATTAACGCTTAACACTTTTTCTAGGATTCACGACAAACGTCCCTTTGGACAAACTGGACTTAACGATAAATCAATCTCATGTTGGTTGAACGGCACAATAAAATTCCATCAAGGGTTGATTGGGGAGCCCTACTAACGGAATTTCTTTCAATACGGATTAGAGGTAACTCCGTTCTACGATAGCTCACTAACGGTAGTAACGGCAACTTGTTAACGCCTCCTCTCAAAACTAAGAGTCTCCTAGCGAATCATCCCATTTAGCACCACATGGGATGCTTATTCCCCTATTAGCTAATCATTAAAAAGATTACTTAATTTTTTTTCACATGCGTCACAAACGAACTAATCTCGGAGCCGTCGGGAAAATTGCATCACCCAAAAGAATACTTCAAAACCAGTGGGTGTTATCAATGTAATCGATATGCGGTAAATTGATGACTTCATAATGATGCTAGACCTTAACGCCTCATATATAAAAGCGAAACTCTTTGTTTAAGACTAAAAATTTTATCTCCTAAAACGTTATACAGAATACAAAGTAACAACTCTAATATGACCTGTAATTTTCCAACGGCGAAATTTCACGTAAATGACTATATTTAGCGATATCTATAAAATTACGAACAACTATTAATTACAAAGAAACGTGTCAATTCTCAACCAAATTAGTAAAAGAATTTCACTACGTAAATCACATCTTAATTTTAAACTTCCATCTAAACTTGATAAACAAAACAAGAACTTTATCTCGTTTTCAAAAACAATATGTTGCCGTCATGAATGACGTATGACAACCTCTCATCCATCATAAGGCAAAAGACAATAAAACCAAACCTGACCTGATAGTTTCTTTATCGGATCTCATGCGGATTAGCTGAAGCGCAGGCGTGGTTGTTAAAAATCTCTTCACGCGAAAGCTTAGATTCGTGCATCCGGATAATTTTTCTCAACAAATTTTCTTCCTCTTGACTTATAGTAACATATAGTATCACACACAGGTTAACTCTGTCGTTGGGGCCTTGAGGATGTAGGTTTTGCACTAACGAGAATTTGTAGTCATAGAAGCAATGCTTCTTCAAAATCTTTTGCATTGAACACCTACTGATTCGGCAGCACGAAAAGAGACGTTGGAATTGGCCTCGAAATAAGCCAAAGTATTCAACCCTACCTCATTATGATCAACTACAGTTTTTATCATCGGAGGTAAATATGGATAGTTTTCGTGTGCAAGTTCTACTAAGAATCTTGTTGCATCTTCCATGTATAAAAAATAAATTAAAAATTTCATGATTTGTTTAAACATTATTTTCGTTATTATTATCCATTTTCACTCTTTTTAATAGTAATATTAAGGCACTTAAGGGATAAGTACAAAATCACAAACATTAAAAACTTGACATTTGAAAAATTTGTCGTTTTTGGAAATAACTTTAGAACAGTTTGTATAACAACATATCATTGAGTAGCAAATTTTATCGCCAATTCGATTACGTAACAAAGATAGGGTATTCCATTTAAATAAATTGATTTTTTTACATTTTTAACTCTGGCTGAAAAGTATAAATATAGTCATTATTCTCAAGCAAAGATTTTTATTTTAAAAGATACATACGATAAAGGCATCTTTAAACTACAAACTTAATTGGATTTGAACTTTTTAACTCAATCCAAATTGGAGTTATAGTCCATTTTGTAAACGTCAACCAGCTGTCAAGATTTCGGAAAGTTCTTTTTATCTCAAGAACCTCTAATAGATGGTCACGATATAGCTTCAATAAAGAAAATTGCGAATTATGGTTCCCTTCCAAAAATGCAGCAAAATTAAACAGGGTGTTCCATTAAAAATAACAGAGGAAATGGCGGCTTCCGGTATAACCGGAAGCTCTAGAGGTCTGAAAATATTTTAGTTGAAACGAACGCAATCAATTAAACTTGATTTTACATTTTCTAGTTTTTATTTTGGCCACAATCCCATTAACAGCCAATGAACGGTCTCACTGAGACACCCTATATATATATATATATATATATATATATATATATATATATATATATATATATATATATATATATATATATATATATATATATATATTGAGATGGTTAGATATAAGTTTAGAACAGGGATTAGAGTGTATAAGCTTGCATTTATTACATTGGGCATTTTGAGATAAATTAAAATATTTTTTCACTGCATTTTATTAAGTGATATAGCTAAACGAGTGAAAGAAATTGATTTTGATTTAATGAAACAGGCTTGGTGAAATTTGCACAAGTTTGTTTAATCATAAAAAGCATTGTACTATGTAAGTAGCATGTCAGGAAGGTCAGATGAAGTTATATTTGCAAGTACGATTAAGTTCGTAGAACTTATTTCATTAAATTTACAGTTTATACATAGTATTTTAGCATTTTGGAAACTTTACAGATGTTTATCACACAGTTTAGATTTATAATTATATATAGAACATGTATCGAGTTAGATAAAATGCAGGAAAGATTTAAAATCTTAAGAAAGGGTTATGTGCGGACATGGTTTAGTTATTACTCACAAAATTAGTGTACAAAAAAGTACAACAGAGGAAGTATTGCATTATTAACATTAAAGACGTTATAAACAACCATCTTACATATGGATATTTTACACACAAATACTGTTTATGTAAAAATTTTAAAGAAGTGTGTTTAACAATATGGATTGTTGAGTTGAGAAAGTTTTAGACAGTTTTAATAAATTATTAGAGTAACATTTCAATTAATCTGGACGTTAGAAACGAAAATTATATGTATATTTGTATGAAGTTAGGTTAAGTTTTAATTTTAAGGTTTTTGCAAATTTATAGTTTTATAGAATAGTTTGAGCATAGAATAAATTATTAGAGCAAATAATAGGTTTCCCTCATTTTCATGTAGAAATTTACTTTGTACAAGCTATTTAAACATAAAATTATGAAAATGGGGTTAACTACATAAATTCCCTATGTGAAAAAAAATTTTCCTTTAAAGTAAAGATATTTGAGTTTAAATAAATGGTTTTTAATTAAGTTTTTCGTGTAGATCACGAATATGTATTTAGTTTAAGTGTAGAATTTAAGGTTTTTTAGATATAAGTAAATTTAGATTAGAATATGTCAAATCGTACATTTTCGAACCAATATGTGGCTCGTGAGGTATCATTTTATGTGGAAATGTAAATCCAAATGTAAAGTATATTAAGAATGTTATGGCATAATTTGTATTTTAGTCAAGTTTTCAAATTTGTGTAAACCAATCAGAAGCTTAGTTACTTTGTTTGTATTGCAAGAAAAAAAATTGAAATTTTTGTAGCTAACAGGATAGTATATAAGGAATTGATTCTGCATACCTCTTTCCCTTCTCTTCTTTTCAAATTTTAAAAGTTACTAACAAAAGTCGAAGTGTTGTGTTTTGTGATAACATGTAAGTTTCAAATTACGTTACGTTCGAAAATTTTGAAACGCGGTTAGTGAAGAGCCGAGAATTCAGAAACAATCGTTCTTAACCTACCATCAATGTAAAGTTAGGTTACCGATAATTTTCTATAATAATAAAAGTTTGTTTCGATTCAAGTTTACCGTATTCAAAATTCGGTTGATGTGTTTTTGTTTTGTTTATGTTTGTCGTAAATAAAATTTTTCAGTTTTCTGAATCTACGTTTAGTTTTGCTGGTGCGACATATAATAATAATAAAAGATACTCCGTATCGGCATCTATAACAAAAAAGTGACTCAGAATTAAAGTTAAAACAACATTCTTAAATTGTAAATTTTACAAACATT
Organism: Vesta saturnalis; assembly: GCA_036346205.1. Classification (NCBI taxonomy): domain Eukaryota; kingdom Metazoa; phylum Arthropoda; class Insecta; order Coleoptera; family Lampyridae; genus Vesta; species Vesta saturnalis. Next base: position 733,552 of record JARFJB010001881.1, read on the forward strand.
TAAAAACAACACTTAAATGAAATATAATTTTAAATACAGTGCTTAGTTGAAATTATTTAAGCCATTATAAGCAACAACACGATTACCAAAAAAGAAAAGTCGTCATTCAACTAGGTGTACGGTGGTTAAAGATTCGAAGTATTTGCAGCAACGGTTTGAACTGCGAACCTGTAATATCGACTACATATGGGAAGAAGCTTACCCAAGTTATTATATAGACCCAGCCAAATGAAGACATCCTTTGGAAATATGCAGATACACATGTGAGTCCATTTATAATAACCCTAAAATTTGTATCCATTATTTGTGTAATTTCCTGCATTTGTGTTTCATTTAGATGTGTATATGTTTATGCAATAACGGTGTAAACATCTCTAAAGTAATTGAACCTTTGTTATTCTATCATCATATTAATTTCAATTATAAATTTATTAAACTCACATTTTTAAGAACTTTTCCATTTGACTATTTTGACAGGCTGATATTTATTTCAATTAAGACGCTACGCATGCGTCTTTGTGCGACTTTAATTAAGGGCTATTTCACATACGGTCTATTTATCATAATTTTAAATTCACATATAAAAAAATTAAATTTATATCAAAGTGTAAATTATATTTTTTCATTTGCGCAACAAATACTAAATGAACTCTATCCCCATTTATGAGATAAAATCATTATAAACAAATTATATTTATTTTTAATATAATATTTAGTACATTACAATATATAAAATGTTGATAACACATTTCGTTGAAAAAAGCGAAATTGGACGAAGTATGTACCAAAAGTATGAAGTGAGTAACCTATAGTTTTAGTAGATCCTATTTAATATCGGCAACTCGATTTAGTACAGGATTATCTTTATCTCATTTTTTTTTCAGTGAATAATCAGAGCTATTTCTTTCAGAATTTGATATACAGGATGTACCCTTCTAATATGATGAATGCATAATTCAGATAGCACGTATAATCCAAGGACATAACATAACGTAATGCAATGATACCAACCAGCAAAATAATACTTATTCTCAATGTCACGCTCAACTCCACAGGAGTTCAATAGATAATTTTACTGCCACAAATGTGTACCGCAAAAGCTATGAAGAAATGACCGGGCAACACAAAAACTTTATTAATTTTATAATGACTACCAACTATCAACTTCAGATGACTTATGAAAATGCAAACTTTCACGATCACAACTCATAATTAAAATGATTATATTTTGGGTATGTAATCAAGTATTTTTATAAATTTTTCACAGATTTAAACTTTACTTGTCAAGCATTGAATTCTTGCAAATAAATTGTTTATAAACAACGTAAATGCAATAAACAAAAAAAAAACAATCGAACTCTAAATTATTCTAGAACAAAGCTCAATTTCTTTACAATGCAGCTACAATTAAGAAACCCAAATTATATTTTGTAAAGTTTAAATGGTAAATAACATTTACTTCTTTACTATAATATTCTATAAGGTTTATTTATGGAACACTAAAGCTAGTTACAACCGAAAGGAAAAATTCGTAGTCATACAATAAGATTAAGTTATAGCAATTTCTAGTAAAAGAAAATCCCAACAGAATATTGCTTTCACGAACAATACAATACATAAAATCAAATTTGTATCGACAAAAAAAACAAGAACGCTTTACTCCTGTTTCACTTTAGCATTTTAATCACGAAAAGAATGTTTTTCATCCGTGCGGTACAAATTACTTGGAAAATTCTTGATAAAACCAAGCTTAACTTATTACTCTTATATCTAAAGACTACGACTTTTTATCTTTTAAAAAACAAATTAAAATGTTGGCCTCACAGGAATGGATTGTTTAATAAACGGTTAATTAAAACAAAAGAATGAAGTGTGAGTTGTGAGCACGTACATTTGACAATGCGGAAATATGCGAAATTCAAGAATAACACTATTAACTCGTTTATTTTGCATTATTTCGAATCTTTCTATTAAGAAATAATTACTTGGCAAAAAATGCAATAATGTAATTCTTTATAAAAATAAAACGCGTTTTATGAGATATATTATAATATTAAATTTTACCACAGCGTTTTTGTATTTTATACAATATAAAACGTATTTCAACTATTCCTTAACGATTAACACTTTGTGTTGAGTACTTTCTTATTACACATAAAGTTCTTATTCATATACCATGCATATCTCCTCTGTTACGTTGCATATATACGTTATTACATGCTAGCATATTTTACGTCAGAACCAACATTTCATTTTATGTGTTATAGAAAAACTGCGACGAAATGCATAAAAATATGTGAGTAATGTTTTTATATTATAGATGGTAAAGTTACACCGAAGTGAACTTAGCAGCCAGAATTCAGCAGCCATGTCGCCAGTAAAATCTTATGCAAGATAATAACAATATATACTGCCATTCCCGCCCTACCCATCTGAGGGGTTAATTAAATTAATTCATCAAAAGCATTCAAAGAATACTATTACGTCACATCCTCCAGAATGAGATTTAAATTTCAAACAGTAGTTAAAAATGCCCCGTTTACTAATTTAACCACTATATAAAACCACATTAATTTGCCGGCCGCTTAAAACTTCAAACATCTGTCAAAATTATATCTTATCTCACATACTTTCCACATAAGCAGCCATTTAATTGCCGTCCGTCCAAGGGGAAAAGCTCACCACCTAAAAAACAATAAATTTAATGTCGCACCATTAAAAATGAGGCTTCAACACAAACATATGTCAAAAATTTTATCTTATTACTCATATTGTCCACATAAGTCTCCATTCATTTGCCGCCCGTCCAAGGGGCAAAACTCACCCTTTAAAAATTAAGAAAATTAATTTCGCACTATTAAAAACGACGTCATTCTTCTGACGCCCGGCCAAGGGGCAAAACTCACCCCTTAAGACCAGGAAAATCGATTTCGCACCATTAATAGTAAGGTTTCAGATTCAACCATTTTTAAAACATGTTATCTTATCCCAAATATAGATATAGATATAGATATAAATTGCCATTCATTTACCGCCTGTCGAAGGGGCAAACCTTACCCCTTAAAATCTAGGGAAATTAATTTCGCATCATCTATAATGAGGTTTAAAATTCAAACATTTCTCAAAAATTTTATCTTATCTCACATATAGTCCAAACCAATTGCCATTTATTTCCCACCCGTCCAAGGGCAAAACTCACCCCTTAAAGATTAGGCCCTAGTCTATGCCTGTGCCTGTGCCTGTTCCTCTGCCTGTGCGTGTTCCTGAGCCTGTGCTTGGTCTGTACCTGTGCATGTGCCTGTGCCTATTCCCGTGTCTGTGCCTGTGGTTGTGCCTGTGTCTGTGCCTGTGCCTGTGCCTGTGTCTGTGCCTGCGCCTGTGCCTGTGCCCGTGCTTGTGCCTATGTATGTGCCTGTGCCTGTGCCTGTGCCTGTGCCTGTGCCTGTGCCTGTGCCTGTGCCTGTGCCTGTGCCTGTGCCTGTGCCTGTGCCTGTACCTGTGCCTGTGCCTGTGCCTGTGCCTGTGCCTGTGCCTGTGCCTGTGCCTGTGCCTGTACCTGTACCTGTGCCTGTGCCTGTGCCTGTGCCTGTGCCTGTGCCTGTGCCTGTGCCTGTGTCTGTGCTGTGCCTGTGCCTGTGCCTGTGCCTGTACCTGTGCCTGTGTCTGTGCATGTGCCTGTGTCTGTGCATATTCCTGTGTATGTGCCTGTGTCTGTGCCTGTGTCTGTGTCTGAGTCTGCGCCTGTGTCTGTGTCTGTGTCTGTATCTGCGTCTGTGTCTGTGTCTGTGCATGTGCCTGTACCTGTGCGTGTGCCTGTGCATGTGCCTGGGCCTGTACATGTTCCTGTGTCTGTACCTGTGCATGTCCCTGTGTCTGTGCCTGTGTCTGTCCCTGTGGCTGTGCCTGTACCTGCGCTTGTGCCTATGCCTGTACATGTGCCTGTGCCTGTACCTGTGCCTGTGTCTCCGTTTCCGTGTGTAATTGTGTGTGTGTGTGTCTGTTTGTGTGAGAGTGTGTGTGTATGTGTGTGTATGTGTGTGTGTGTGTCTGTGTGTGTGTGCGCGTGCGTGTGTGTGTTTATGGGTGTGTAAGTGGATGTGCGCCTGCGTGCGTGCATGCGAAGCATTAAATATCCTTCTTTCATAAACAATTTTTTTGTTATTAACAATGCTGCTTTTTCGTTATGATTATTTAAAAAAATGTTCTTTTTAAAACTATTTAATGTCTTTTAATTTCCACTTTGTGGATTGGAAAGTCTTGTGTTTTTACACCAGATATTTACACGATACGTCACATACTATATAAACTAGAATTATAATGTACTGTTAAAGTATAATAATTAGGATATAAATTCAACCACAAAAGCACTTTGCGTAAAATTAAGAACCATTTAAATCAGCACCTTTAGTACTCATTTAATTGAGATTATAAAAAAATGTAGTCGTTTGTCTTGGTTCAAGTGGCAACAACTAAACCCTGCAACTGAGTTCCCAGAAAATTCGGGATTTCCATTCAGAATACATAGAACTTTATATTAAATAATACGCTTTTAACAAAAGTAGCTTTATTATTTAAAACAGCATAAGGCCGTATCAGTACATTACATAAATACCGGTTCAAGTTTTTTATGTAAGAAGAATGTACGAGACACCGATTAAATATTATAAAGTAAATCACGGTTATAAATGGGTCTCTCAAACTAACGAAGGATTTACACTATTACACAAAGTTTTTAGGGTAAATATATTCGTATACAAACCATTTTCCAAAATTGGTTCTTAGAAAAATTTGACCTATCGGTTCGAATCGTTTTTGGACCGGAAAGTTGAGTCTTGTCCAACAGTACTAATATTATTAAAATCAAATGTTAGATAACCAGTATAAGTGGATGTGCATAGCATCGCAATTTATTTCACAAGTAAATCACGATCACCGAGTTGGTTTCTGCATGTAGCAAGCACCACGCTAAGGAAACACATTATTTCATATTAATATTGTCCAATCAATTGTGATTATTTATTATTTTTTTATATACACAAATTACTTAAACAATCTTGGGAGTATTTCACTAAATACGCATTAACTGCATTTACTGCTACCTTAGCTGGCGTAACGGGGTTAATGGTCTCCACGTATTTTAATTAAAATATAGCATATCTACCAAAAAATATGCAGAAGGGCAGTTATCACCTCCGAAGAGACCGCAACACTGTTGGAGGCGAAAACGTCACCCCAGTATCTGATCATATAGAATTTTTTGAGATGACAACATATTCTTGGTGTACCCGCATATATGGTTCCAAAAAATACAAAAACCCTTTCTTCTCTAAAGAAATCTGTATTACAATGACCCTAATTGTAATATATATATATATATATATATATATATATATATATATATATATATATATATATATATATATATATATATATAATATCATCAAAATATGATTGTACATGTGACAAAACGCTTTAATACGAATTTTAGGGTGGGCTCCATACTCCTTTTATATGTGCAGTATATACAGATTAGTTCTTGTCACGCTGCAGGGGTCGCTTTTATATACAGCTTATCTGAATATACTAACGTGACCTTGTGTATCCCAAGTATCGGTAGCTATGTTCGGCTCTTTAAGGGCTACTTAGTATATACCAAATGAGCCCGAATTTTAAACATCGATTTATTTGCAAATTATTATGTTAATAAACGCCCACAGGATGCAGTAAACATAAATTGTTAATCGCTTGTTCAAACTATCCTTTTGTAATTGTGAGATACAATAAAATTTAGATAACAATCAGTTTGAAACCAGTTAGTGTAGAAATAATATCAGAGTATTGAAAACGTGCGTAAGACGATTAGACAAAAGGCCCTTGTCTAATGGCCAAATGATTTCGATTATCATCCAAATTTTAATCTCCTAATGGAATTAACCAGGAAAATGATATCCACCTTCAACTCCATGTTTCACCCTCTTAAGGAAAGCTTCTTTTTAAAGCGTCGCATGTTTTACACCTCCACCTGGTAGGCTTTTAAACCTGAAAATTTCATGTCTCTTACTAAATTAGTTTGGACTGTGGGTCGATGAGTGGATCAGTTCGTCAGTCAACTTTATGATTCATGTATAAAAATTATTAAAATCGTAATAGCCTTAGTATTCAGTATTACGAAATTGTTAAAAATGAGACGAATTCTCATTTTTCGGTTTTACTATTCTAAAAATATAATTAATCCATCTAAACAACTTTTAAAATATTAAAAGTATAAAGTAACGTATAAGTCATATATGGGCTAAAGAGGTGATCTAAACTTTACTTCGCGTCATTAGTGACTTACAGTTTTTCTTGAACACTCAATGTTGTTTTTTCATTTTTTTAATTCCTTTTCCTTACTTTTCTTTAAAGACTACCTTACAAACTTATTTATTGATATATACATTATGTTGAATGTGAAATCAGGTTTATTTTGTAGAATACTGTACTGCGACAGAGTGCAGCTTTCCTTTTATGGGCATTTGCTTCATTGTATAGTTTTTCCTGCATTATTTTGCAATGTCAATTTAAATGAGATTTAATTTTTAACACATCCCATGGGCAATTTTCACTCACCGTGATATTTAAATGTGTTAATATGATTCCCGGCGGTCGCCAGAAGTGTTGCCGAAATACAAAAATCTTCATCAGTCAGACACCTATAGTCAAATCTAACGGATTCACCAACGTTGCTTCATGCTTGGTATCGAGGATCAATATATGTATAAAATAATTGCCTTTGTATACAATAAATACAATGTTGAAATAGGTCAAGTCATAGTAAAGGCAACCACCGGTAATTTCTAGTATCAGCGCACTCTACGAAACTCCAAATAGATAACTAAAAGCAATAATATTAAGTAAAATTACAACCCTTGACATCATAGTCGTTTAACCTTCTTGGGTTTGAACGTTCCAATTTTCAAACCCTTGAAATTAATTTTTATACTATATTTGAAACTTCTCTGGAACAAACCTAAAATCAGCTTTTTTGGCATCCACTAAATCTACCATTTTGCTATAAATTATTATTAAACAAATAAACTAATTAAAAGATTTCATCAATTTTTATTGTTCTGCTAGAAATGAAAGATAGGAAAGGGTTGGATAAAAAATTTAAACTATACGTGAGTTATTATATGTAATTCACTTTAAATTAAAAATTACATAAAACGTTCTGCATCATTCTTTTTATTGTTAAATAGCACTTACACTTATTGATAAAGTTATTTCTTTGTCAGATTTACATGTATTTATTTTAATCTATGTCAAGTCTCTATTTGTGAATGCTTCTATCAATTTCAAATTGAAGTTTTTCACAAATTTACACTTACATCACACTACGATTAAATTTTGTTAAATTTGTTTTTTGGTTGACATTTTTCATTATTAGCCTTCTGCCCTTAGAGGGTGTTCTGATTTGTCTTCTTCAAGACAGTTTAACAATATTTAATTTTTTAATGATCTTGTTATTCTTTACTAAAATTGCACATACGTACCCGTACGTCACGTAAACATTGCCAATGTTTTAAAGATCCGTTGGCAAAAAGAATACTTTGCACACGTTTTTCAGTTAGAAAGTGTTCTCAACGTTGCCGCATGCTAGGCCACACAACGTACCATTCGTAAAGATTTCGAGTTTGTAGTGACCTCTGAAGCGGCCTCCTCGAAACTATTCTGTATATAGTGAAGGTATAAACGAACATTGAGAAGCCCGATCAAGTTTTCGGATTTACACGTTTTGATGTCTCTACAATCATATTGTGATGATATACATATGGGTACGTTGTCAAGCCCGCGATCGGGATCAACAAGGTTTTTCGGGCTCAAGAGAGTTCGGTTTATATATGCTACGGCTCTGCATATATATATATATATATATATATATATATATATATATATATATATATATATATATATATATATATATATATATATATATATATATATATATATATATATATATATATATATATATATATATAATTTTCAGGCTTCCACGAGTGTTGCAATTGCAAATAAAACTCATTCTTCGATTAAACTCGTGTATGTACATCTTAACAAATTCGAGGTTTCAAAACTTTGCTTTCTTTGTGAAGATTAACAGAATTATAAGAAATGTCAAATTAAATGAACACTTATAAGTAGATTGTGTATGTGCTTATTGTTTCATATCTCGTGTGAGGCGACGTGAAGCTGGAGGTTTTGAAACATTAACTGTGTTGCTGGTAGAAGGACTAGTACATATTGTAGGTGGTTTCTATGAACTTTTAGTGACCATACTGCACATAGGCAGTATTCTTAAAGCATCGTTTCGTTTATTTAAGGCATCTGGTCTTTTTTCAATCTCAATGGCATCTCATGTCATCATTTCTTAAAAAATTTTAGCTGGAGTTTAATTTTTCTGTATATATGTAGTGCCCAGTGTCTAAATGGTTACTTGCCAATGAAAAAGGCGTGTTATGTTATTTGGTGGCTAAGCAATGTTCTTGGACTCTAAAATTTAGTCTTCTATTATTTTGTCCTATGTAAGATTTTTGACAACTAGAACATGGAAGTTTATATATTCCATGGTTTACTTCAAAATCAGCTTCAGACGTAGCATATTGCCTTCGAATTATTAACTATGACGTTCTTTACTGAACTCTGCTTATTCGGATCGCATCAAGCACCTTCTATCTAGTGTACAAGTATAAAGTTGACCATTTTTATCAAAACGAGAACAGGTACAAGTCGATTCACGAGCAAATTAAACTACTTACGAACGAATATGTTCAAAGGTAAATATATAATTAAAAATTATTATTATTTTTATTAAATACATAAATAAAAAGTTTACCTCCAGTAGGATTTGAACCTACGATCTGTGCTTTGATAGAGTACCGCGATAACCAACTGCGCTATCGAGATTCAAGCCCCAATTGATGTAAATTTTGTTTTTATGTATCTAGAACTGATGTGAATTCTAAAATAATGAGATAACAATCAAATCGCTTGTATTAATAGAATGTGAGCCTGCAATATCGCATGGATTCAACCATATCAAAGCAACTTGACTAATATTAATTTGTTATAAGTTTTGTTATGAACGAATAAGTTCAAAGGTAAATACGTAATTAAAAATTTTTTTTTATTATTATTTTTATTAAATACATAAATAAAAAGTTTATATCGAGAAGGATTTGAACCTACGACCTGTACTTTGCTAGAGTACCGCTCTAACCAACTGCGCTATCGAGATTGAAGCCCCAATCGATGTACATTTTGTCTTTATGTATGTAGAACTGAAATAAATTCTAAATATAACGAGATAACAATCAAATTACTTATATTAATGGAATGTGAGCCTGCAATATTGCAAGGATTCACACATACCAAAGCAACTTGACTAATATTAATTTATTATAAGTTTTGTTATGAACGAATAAGTTCAAAGGTAACTATGTAATTAAAAATTATTATCATTTTTATTAAATACATACATAAAAAGTTGACCTCGAGTAGGATTTGAACCTGCGACCTGTACTTTGCTAGAGTATTGCGCTAATCAACTGCGCTATCGAGATTCAAGCCCCAATCGATGTAAATTTTGTCTTTATGTATGTAGAACTCATGTAAATTCTAAATATAATGAGATAACAATCAAATTACTTATATTAAGGGAATATGAACCTGCAATATCTTAAGGATTCGCGCATACCAAAGCAACTTGACTAATACTAATTTATTACAAGTTTTGTTATAAACGAATGTGTTCAAAGGTAAATATGTATTTAAATTATATTTAATAAAAATAATTTTTAATTTTTTTAATCGATCCACAAAAGTTTTCTTGTTTCTTGAAACTATAACTTTAATTGGATTGTTATGAAAGTCGCAAAAGTTTTACATCGTAAAACATAGGTATCTTTTTTATTACCCGTGTATGTGGGTATAAGTATAATAAAAAAAAAATGTTGGATAAAATAGTATACTAACACCATGTTTTGATAATTAACAATACACAATTTACAACTGTGTATAAATTATATTCTTTCTCATCACGTAATTTATAATTTCTCAAAATACAACCCACTTTAATTTATAAAATTTATACAGCTCTCACATGCACGTGACATTCGGTAAAAAGTACTTATTTAACGATTACATGCTAGATTTGTTTCAATGATATATTATATACATAATTGCATTTCTTCTGTTGAAAGAGTTGTTTCTATGGAATGTTTGGTTTAAAATTTATTTTCAATTAGAGTTATGTTTTCTTACGTCCGTTATTCCAATTTTTATCCATTTGTTTGGTCGATCCATTGGATTTGTAGGTATTGTATTAACACTTCCTTGAATTCTTAACCTTATGCGAATTTCTAGATAATATGGTGTGTCTCGCCATAGCAAGGTATAATTTAAACTTTACGTTCAGACTTGTGCATTGTCTATTTTCTTGTAACTTATACGAAGATGCATTTTTTAGAATAAAATAAGTCTCACTTGTTACTTCATACTTACTTTTCTTTGTACGTGCACAGTTTATAGCTTTCAACATGTATACTAGTCTCGGGAGTATGAAACTATTAAAATAACAAATACTTGTTTTATTTACAAATTTTTTGGAGAGGGACAAAAAGAATATAGGTAATGTAATTATAGAAGAAACAACAGATACCGAATTATACTACAATACTAAATGGATGCAACACATCGAACATTATGAAATCACACAGAGTTATGCATATAGTTTTCGATGTGAACATAATTTATTCAACATTTCACATTTAACATATCTATCAAGATATTTCATAAATCATGGTTTCTCACCAAATGGCAAAGCATGATGTTGAAACATTTTATATTTTTCGTTTAATATTCAGCATCTAACTTGGTATTAGTGAAGACTTCATCTTGGAGTTGAACATTGAAACACAAACACTTTAATTATTAGTTTTTCTTTAATGTTATGTACTGCTTTTCGTCTTAAATATAGTTTGTAGACGAATTTGGTACATGTTTCAATGCGTCTTAACACATGTCTTTGAACGGATTCCATTCTTTCCAAAGATTACATGTATGTCGTGTAGATGAAAGCGACCCATTAACCATATTTTCATTAATTCGTTGGTCATTTCACATTTTGGCGCTTCCTTTTGATAAACTGGGTAACACAATTTATTGTCTAGTAACTCTTTCCCCTTATAACTGGAGAAATATTGAAATGAAATTTGCATAACATATTTTTTATTAAAATAAAAAATTAAATAAATTTAATATTATTTTATTATAAAACAACAACGCGGCTTCCTTAAAAGCTCTAAGATCCATTTACAATATTGTTTGAATATGCTGAGGAACTTGTGAATAGTAGATACGAACCTATTGTATTAAATGGTACCATTGAAAGTAAACACAATAGTATGACTTTTTTATGACCTACAGGTGCATGTTTGCCTTCAACGAGTTCCGTGTGAAATCTGGCTTCAATGCTTTCCATTTAACCGTATATAGTTGAAGGCAAACAAAGTGGCACGCACGTCATCAATGACGCATTTTCATGTCTTATGTGACTCGTTTCCGTCGCAAATTGTACAATAAAATTTGTAAAGAAAACGACTCTAAAGGTAATACTTTTGAGATAAAATAATGTATGTGCACAAGCTTGCTTTTGTTGGGTTTAGACGCCCTAAATCTAAAATTTTGTGATCAACAGGCCAGCAAGTAACGACGTAAATCTAGTCACTGTCAGAGATGGTGCTGTGTTGCTGTTTTTTATTCATCGATTCATCGATATTTTGAAGTTACGAATGACATCATTCTGACAGTCATATTTGATTGATTTTTGTCGTCATCAATTTGTAATAGTGAGATCTGTATTTTCGTTCTTCGGTTGCCAAAATGCCCAAGCAAATGGATAGTATATGCAAAGAAGTCATGGCATCATTAATTAGCTATTTGGAGCAAGAAAGGGATAAATGCGTCTCTGTTGCCCTTAAATGCTGTTCGAGAGGTGAAATTTGGATAATACATTTAAAATAATTGTACTGTAAGAGTATTTTATTGTAGCGCGTAGCTGGTACTCTAAACGTCAGTTTAAGGTCAGTAAGTTGAATCTCTGAAGCAGAGAAAAACAATTAGAAGTTAAAGTCGCCAAAGAAAGATCGTTGCTATTCTAAGCAAGTTACAAGCACAGAAACATTAAATATAAAATATAACAATTCAGTAACTAATATTTATCTGTGGTTGAATAAGATATACTATTTTCTGGGAAAGTAAATATTTCCTGATTAATCCGGCAATACTGTAAGTGCAAACGCGATTAAACGCTGATGACTTGCGCCTCACTTTGTTTGGCTTTAACTATACTGAACTCTTAAGTATGGAATAGGCTATATACTCCAGTACACTTACGGTGGGACCCCAAACAAAATTTTATAAAGCTGCGACCTATTTTAATCAACAGTCTTATAGGTCGCATTTAACATACTAAAAGTTTCGAAGTCTCGTTTTGCACAACACCCCTAAATTCGGGCAGCCATATTGAATTTTCGTTTTTTTTGAAAAAAATTGTGTAACTTAAAAACCATCACGAATATAAACAAAAATAAGAGAATACAATTTAAAAAATAATAAGAAATTGGTTTATGTCCATGTAAAATACAGTTAAAAACAATGCTAAAATTACAATACAAAACCAAAATATAATACAAAATGCATACACTTACATCTAAATATAAACAGTTATTCATAATCTCAGTATTCTTCTTCAACATCAGGAATAGTTATTGCATGCGTTTCCATTACCTTTGCCACATAAATTAGCACAGAAAACACCAGACCTTTTGCAACTGCAAAATTTTGTACAGTCTGCTTTGCAATTACAGTAAATCATTTTTAAAATAAAATCCGGGCTATTGGATTAATTGTAATTTGTGGCAACAAAACATCTTCCTTTTAAATCCACCCCCATTTTTCAGGATTTAAAAGTGATCCCAACCATTCCTGAACGTGAAGATAAACCCTTTTCAAATGATATTTTGATGACTCACTTGTTGGTGGATATTTGCACCTCAAAATTGGTATTAGGACATTGACCGGCAGTTAACATGTTGTATTTTGAAAAACTTAAATCATTTAGTGATTTGGTAGTGTTGTTTCTTCCATACAATTTCATTAAAAACTCTTCCCCATACTATATATTATTTTTAGGGGCTTCTGGTTCCTTAAATATAGATACTAAACTTGAAATGCTATTTCTATTTTTAATTATTTTGATTGCCTTTAAATTTTTCCTGTTTATATTATACAGGTATGGAAAAACATTATTGCGGGTCTGACTTATAATAAACTAAAAAGAAACCCAATAAGCATTATATGAGTGTGAGAGAAACATAACCTTACAGATGTTGCCACTTGTACATATTGTCGTGTAGGCACAAAACTACTTAAGTCTCCTTGAATCTAGCTTCAACATTTCTAACGAAACCAAAGGAATTATGATGATGTTGAAACTATTAAGTAAATACTTTACACTTAAACATTTAATGATAATACCTCAAACATCGAAGTTTATTGTAATTGCGAAATTATGACATTGTTAGATTACTACTCCTAAGAAGAACCAAGAAGAAACTTACGAGAGCTACAAACAAGAACAAATATTGATAGTATAACTTTTTTAAGGTTTAACTTTAGAATTCTTATTGCAAAACTAACTATTTTTAAAAATACACTTTTTTCAAAACACCACTTTATAAGATTTTCGAAAAGACCTCCACTTTGCGCAAGGCAGTAACCCAATTTGTGATAAAATTCACGTCGGGGAGTAATTGCACTTCTCATATCAATTATAATTTTATCTATTATATCAATATTAAAAAAAAAAAAATGTATCCAATAAATAAAATCTTAATTTGACATTTTTAGTAATAATTTTAATATTAACATGAATTGGAGCTAAACCAGTTAAAGATCCATTTTCCAAATATATACTTAACATCAAAACTATGAGATAAAAGTATAACTGGAAAACACAATGAAGAGCTTATATGCTCTATTAACTGTCGTTTTTTTAGAGTTTCTTATTGAGCCCTTCTGCCCCCGTCTAGAAAACATTTTATATGTTAATTCTATGCAGTATTAAAAGCTAATCAAGTAATCGAATGTCTCCGTCTAATTTTTTTTTGTTTCTAACTAGCAATAAACGTCAAAATGGATGACTAAAAATACGAAATTTTGATACTGTTAGGTCACTACTGGAAACAAAACGTTTCTGTACCGCGCAGTTAAAAAAATATGCGAAGTGAAAGGGGAAGAAATAGTGAACATTCGTACGGCGTAGCGCTGGTTTTGAAAATTTACTGGCAGAGATACAAGTCTGGTCGGCCCAACTCGTTAAGTAACGCTGAACCTTGAGTTGTTAAAGCAAATCCATCTACAAGTACCCGTAAGTTGTCAGCAGAACTTGGATATTCCAAAGAAACTGTAAGGCACCATTTACATCAACTTGGAAAAGCCAACCGACGCTGTAAAGAAGTTCCTCACGACTTAGCGCCACAATGGCAGAAAGGCGAGTTCAGGTTCGTGATCAACTGCTTTCCAATCCTTGGAATGAACGTTTCTTTAAATGGATCATTACTTGCGACGAAAAGTGGATTTACTTCAATAATCCTAGCACCGAAAATCAGTGGATTACTGTTGGGCAACTTGAATTGCCGGTTCCCAAACGAGAAAAGTTTCAAAGGAAGGTTATGCTTTGTGTATGGTAGAATTTTGAAGGGGTTATTCACTTTGAGTTGGTTCCTGATGGGGAGACGATTGATGCTAACCTTTACAGTCAACAGTTGGATTAGGATGCAGTCTCAGTAAGTCGTAAACCTTTGCTGCCTTTCTACAGAATGCCAGTGTCTTAAGTCGGCATAACTAAGCCCACACGTTTCCTCTATTATCGTCGTTCCAATTTTCTCAGCATTATCTCAGTTTATGTCTCTCGTTGCCATAATTCCGGTGAATAGGGAAGTACGGGAATCGTTTT
Source organism: Vesta saturnalis (assembly GCA_036346205.1). Classification (NCBI taxonomy): domain Eukaryota; kingdom Metazoa; phylum Arthropoda; class Insecta; order Coleoptera; family Lampyridae; genus Vesta; species Vesta saturnalis. Next base: position 748,607 of record JARFJB010001881.1, read on the forward strand.
CGCTACCAAAAGGACTATGTAAATTTAACCATTCTAGCAAACAACTTAAGTCTTTACAGTCGCGTTTTTGTCGAGAAGTTCTTAGTTTGACGTGCTGTTCTGAGAAAGATGTTTTTTGATAAACCGTGTCCACGTGTTAAGCCACCTTGCGCTTTTAGTAATCTCATTAATACTTTATCAATGGTCAGGTCGATCTAGACCTCAGACCAAAACTTGTAATTACTTTTTCGTATAGCAAAGTATTTATAAAAATTTTGTAGCTGTTCTTTTGATACATTATTTTTGAGACAGATCATTTGTTGTAGGTAAGGTCGTGAAGGTAAATGTCCAGCAGCATGAAAAAACAATATCATTTCCTTAACCCAATACAAGTGTACATCAATGTGAGCAATTCCTTCAGCAAAAATAAATATTTGTATTAGATCTACAAGTCTCCAGTATTGACACCAAAGCTTGCCGGTTCGGCTCTGGTTTGCTGCAGTTGATAATGCTTCGGGGAGATCACAGTCATCTTCATATAACCTTTCAATTTCATGTGGGTCTATATTACGTTTAAATTTCTTTAACAGAATAAGCGAAAGTTCAAATTGAGTAAGAAAATGAGCTTGTAAAGAGCGAGTATATGCGTGACCATTTAACATACTTGAAAAACTATTCTTGGCATATATAGTATTCCATAACTCCTCTAATCCGCTGGCACACATTATATATCCTATGGAGCCAAGAAAAGACATCAACATATAGAATCCACCTAAAAGTATCCATACCATTTCAAGAACACTGCATTCTTCCGCAACTAATATTAGTTCCACCGCTTTTATGTAAAGAGGCTGATCAAATGTAACCATACTCAAGTTTTGAATCAGCTTTCTATATTGATCAGCAGCAAACAGGAGAGCAGAATTTATGGAAGTAAGGTTTCCTGGACCAAGATTGTTAGAAGGAAGTGGCAAAACGAGCCATACTTCAAATGTACCTGTCACTTTCTGGGCCATGTATACATTCCAAATTGGTATTTGGTCTCCTAAAAGCATTGTTAACCAAACGCTATTCCTGATTTTGATATCATCTAATATTTGGTCTATATTTTCAATATTACTTATTTTATGTGTAATAACTTTTTCATACCCAGATTTGTTTTCTTTAAGGAATAATTGGAATTGAATTAAAGTTTCAATCAATATTTTCTTTATTTTGCTTATTTGGCCTTGTAACATTTTCTCATGACAAAAGCTGCTTGCAGGTGAAACACAAACTACACCCCCTAGATTGTGGAACGTACCGTATCCATCAAGTGATTTAATATTATGGTCGGCGTTATCGAATGCAAATTGCTGACACGCATTATTAGCAATATTATATTGGTTATCATAAGAAGCTGCTGTTTCAAATTTTATAATTTAACGATATTTCTCTGAAAATCCAATTTTCGATTAGGCTTCGTGAACCGTATTTACGATGAATAAAAGTTGCAACACCAAATAACACAAGTGATAAATATGACCTTGGTCTAACTGCTGTAATTATGGCATTATCTAAATATAACACTTTTTTATTATCTTCTGCCTTGCCAATAATGGATGACAAAAATATAAGGAGTGATTTAGGAATATCGTCTTGACCTCCATGAGCAGAGGGATACTGATCTAAAACGTAATATCTTGATCTAATGTATTCTTTTAAAATTTCCCCAGCCATGGTAACAACTTTTTCTCGTTGAGCTTCTGGATGCAAGTTGGACAGGGTAATACAGCTATTTATTACATCTAAAACAGCACCTCTGAAACACAGCATTGTTGACTGCCCAGGACTTTCAATTAGTACAAGTTCCTCTTCAAAATGTTCAATCATTTTTTTCTTTAAGTAAAATTGTGACAAGGCTGAGATTCTTGTGGAAAAAATTCTTCCAGATTTTTTAACACGTCTTCAAAAGAAAATTGGCACTATTATTTTTTATTATCATCAAGATACTGAATAAGACTTTGAAATGCGGTAACTTTATTCTAGTTTTCTGGTCGACCTTTTGAACAAACGGGTGTGGGACGACTAAATTCAGCATAATACTTAGTAGCCACTAAATCAGTTTCCGAAAATATTCTTTTATAAGCATGGTATGATTGCTGACAGTACCTTAAAATATTGTCTTTGATTTCCAAAGTTTGTATAATAACTGGTTTGTCCTTTGAAACGCGATTATAACATACTTTACCACAGAATAATCAGTGAGTCGTGAAACCAAATTCACCTACATATTTACGAAGATTTGTGCTACAGCTTTCTTGACTGGATTGGAAATTTTTTTTCACGTTGTGCTTTTATGCTGTTCTTTCTAATATAATTTCGACGACATTTTTCATGCACAGTCACACTCACGTAAACAATCATATTTTCCATCACCTCTAGTGACACTGAACTGGACAATTGTAGAAAGGCCTTTTTTTTTTCAACGGTTACGACCGCTTGGTTAGAATTTGATCACATAGTAAACAATAATCCATAATTCTAAAAAATAAAGAAATTTAGGAAGAAAATATATCATAGTTTTTGGACTAAATAAATATATCATCAAAAAATGTATAATCAGCATTAAAAATGAGTTAACATTAATATTGATTATTTCGCTACTTATCTATTGTTGATTGATGGTGTGATTATAGATGATTTACTGCTGTTTATGAGGTTAGTAAAGTAACTGCGGCTTTAATATTGTCTATAAAAAATTACTTTTTTAGTGTCGCAGGTATCTGTATAAATATCGTTTACACGATAAAGCGGAGGAAAGACCTTAATCCAGTGTTGTCACCGCCCAAAAAAAAGACCACGAGGCAAACCGAAGACCAAAAATTTATCCGAAAATACTAAAATGGCTATTGGAAATACCATATACGCCATGTATAAAGAAGGTAATGCATAGTTCAAAAGTGAAACAATAAAATAATTTATACTTTTTAAAAATAGGTGAACATGTTACTATAACTTCTTTGAAATCAGTGTTACCCGCTAAAAAGTCCATCGAAATTAATCGTACATCATTGAATATAGTGCTGATAGAAATTGGATTTAATTTTAAAAAAGACGACAACCGAAGAGCTCTAACTGAAAAGTTGAATACCTCTTGTATAAGAACTGCATTTTTAATTATATGGCAAATATTAACAGCGAATCTGTTCATAGACAGGTTGTTTTCGTTGACGAAACATGGATGCTTGCTAAAGGTAGTAAAATTCGATCTAAAAGATTTATTTTTGTATATGCCGAACGATATTATAGTATGGTTACATGAAAATAATGTAATATTTTGCTACCAATCACTATTATCTAAAGTAAAAAAAAAATAATATAAAGAAAGAAACCATTCGCCAAACCAAATAGTAAGAACTATACTGCTCCGCTGTGGGTCGGTAGCACAAATCGTCCAGCTAGCTCAGTATGGGCGTGGGCGATATGAAGCTCAAATTATCTATTTATTGGGCGCCAGGCCCTTCGGAGCCATAGGTTTACTTTCCTGGAAAGGGCCAAGCCAGGAATCCGAGTACCCACAACGACAACAAAATAAAGAGCGAATATGAACTTAATCGTATAATAAACAAATGTCCTTCCTATATAATTGTACAAAGAATTAAATCCAACTCAAAATATACTTAACGTCTAAGGTACATAAATCAATATAACATAACCAAAGTTAGGGGTATCCGCGATCCCTATTACGCAATTATCTCATCAGAATTTACTACTTTACGTTTCCACAACCTAACCGGTGGCCGAAGTATCCGGTATTCTGCCAACATAATACTGTTAGTTATACTGTACCGTAGGCCTTATGTAACTATAATTAATTTTCCGCAACCAAAAATTACATGACGCGATAAAGTACGGTTAGGGTGAGTATGTAATTACTATCTTAATAAATATATATACTACCAATTATGTTATTTAAAGAAATACAATGTTCAATTTTGGAATGCGAATAACCCTTCACAGTAATGTAAAAGAAGAGAATGAGGTTGAAAGTGAAAAGGTAACCTTATTATTTTATCGTAATCTAATTATAACTCACTTATTCTTATCATATACTATATATATATATATATATATATATATATATATATATATATATATATATATATATATCCACACATATACACTAATTATACTATTTACAAGAGAATTCAACGTCCTCACTGGGTGAGAGTGCTTGAAGAGCGAGCTGGATCAAAAATGGATAATTTACTTGCCAGACCTTTGATCGATGCACTCGTTGGCCGAGATCTTAGGATTAGGGCGCCTACACGATGTATGCAAGCAGTGTGCAAAGCTCGGTATAATTTCAAGCAGTTCTCAGAAACGGTAAAGTGCTGAAGCTACAATAAGGGGGTTTGTTAATTTAAATTATTCTTTTCGACAGGAAGATAATGTGCATTTAATGTGTGACTAAAGGAGTAATAAAAAAAAATAATTCTTACCCAGATGTTATGGCATTCAGAAGAGAGAGGTGCTTATCAATAAAAAAAAACAAGAATGCTAATTAAACAGTTAATATCCAATTCATTATCACTTGAAATAACTAGAGAGTGTAAATCCCATTTATAACGGTTTTACTTACATTAAATTTTACCACTCTGAAGTTTTAGCAACCTTCTCTGTCGTTGTCTAACGACCAAAAATATCATCCCAAAACTGAAAACTGGCTCTTTTAAGCTTGACCTGCGAGATAACCTTTATTTTGATTATTTTTGGATTTATTCAATATGTAAAATAAAATATCGCCTTTAGGATAGGCAACTTAAATTGACTGAGTGCATTTTACTTTGTCTAACAATTTAAAATATGGTTGATATTTTAAAAAGTATAAATGTTACCTGTTACAATTTTCCAATTGTCTTCCAAAATGCGAGCTACTACAATTGGCTAAACGCAATAAAAGGAAAAGGTGTGCGTTATCGATGAATTGATATGACAGCATGGTCTTGCGTCTTCCACCGTATCACTGCGATTTCAATGGCATCGCACTTATGTGGGCTCAATGCAAAAGATACTGTAACGCACATATTAGCCGTGACAGTTATGGGGGCGACAAAGTATTGGCAATGTGGTTTGAAGTTTTAACAATGTGTAGTGCTGAAAGATGGAGGGAATGTATTCGACATACCGAAGATTTGATTAGAACTTGGTACGAAAGAGAGAAACTATTGATGGTAGAAGTTTCACCTTTGTTAATCCACTTAAGTGCCAATGAATCAAGTTCTTAGGATGATTCCGATTGAGTTTGTTAAATTTTAACTGAACATTATACGAAAGGTTCTTACGGCAAACTTAATCGCATGGTTTATAGCCATATTTCGCCCTGAAATAAAACAATTCAAACTTATGTGACACAATATCGTTGTTTACGGTTTATATTTATTAAGGTTTTAGTTTATGAATTTACTGAATAAAAATACAATTAGCTGTAGCTATGTGCCTTACTTATTAACCTTCGTGTAATAATAATAACAAACCCCGTTTACACTTTCTTGCATAAGGAATTTCACATCTCACTTCTTAAGTATGTACATATTCACAACTAATAAAACTCAAAATCCTTTAAATAGGTGGGTCTATCGACTAAAGGACTAGTTATAGTGCATTGTCTTCTTATAATAGCATTGTTATTATTATTAGCCTTACTTTGGTCTCTATTAGTTAATAGATCATCTTCACAATGATTATCTAAATAACTAAATACAGTCTCATTCATGGATGGTTTCAAATCATAAGTATTCCCTCTTAAAATTCCATTGTTACAATCTTTTACAATAAAAGATCGTGGGTATTTAGTTCTACAACAATTTTACCGAATCCAAATATTTCCTTTACAAATGAATAGACTTTGATTCGGAACAAATCTAACATCGCCACGATGTGCACGTTAATCAATATATGGTTTATTTGACATTTCATAATGTATTGTTCAATTCCATTAACTTTGACCACAATGTGACTTGAAACATTGACTTATTCTTAAATCCTATATATGCTTGAAGTATTACATTCGTTTTATTTACATTTTTACTAAAATTTGCTTTTGTTAAATATATTAAAAAGTAAAATACTTATCTTTTTTGGGATTTTTTAATGGTGTACTTTAAATTATACAATCTAAACGTTTCGATAACACTTACAGTTATCTTCGTCAGTAGTAATGTTTGTTAAAATTGTTAAAGATGTAGTAAACAATTTTGTCAAATTTGACAAAATTGTTTACTACATCTTTAACAATTTTAACAACATTACTACTGACGAAGATAACTGTAAGTTATCAAACGTTTAGATTAAAATACACCATTAAAAATCCCAAAAATAAATTTATTATGAGTGTTAATGGTGAAAGTTTACATTTTCATATATTAAAAAGTAGTATATTAGCCTTTGAACCCGTATCAAGCTTAAATTCTACGACGTTTTGCATTTTCAAGAAAAGTTTTATTCAACCACATCGTAGAAACAGTATTAACAGTTTTTACTACAGACGTATAAAAATGATCAAATCCTTCATTCACCTTTTGATTCCTAGAGTATAAATGTTATCTTTCGTAGATAATGTTCTCTCTTGGTTTAATGTAATCTTCAAATGCTTGTATTATTTTATTAACATTCTTCCCATCATTTTCGTCAAAATTAAAAGTATTGTACAACTCTAATCCCTCTTCACCCACAAAATTTAAAAGCATTCCTGGTTTACACAACAGTTTAGTTAAAACCACGTTTAACCCTGCTGTTCTCCTCGACAAGAGTGTACACTTCTGCTCCTTCGGGTCATAATGACCCGAACTCCTGAAATATGAATTAAAACCAAAATAACAATTTTTATACATTTATTAACTTTATTTCTCTAATGCAATGTTTTTTATATGAAACGTGAAACTTACAATAAATTAATCCAAATTTAAACAAAAAAAAACAAGAAAACGGAATAAAAAATGTCTAATAATTGGTGTGATCCGCTACTTCTTACAGTCGGGACAATAATAGGTCACGTGTTCTTTACACAAATATTTTTTACACTTAATGCATGTCATATTAGTTTTGTTATCACATTTACAAGGGCAAAATTTGCAGCGTGCTCGTTTGCTTTTGTTGCTAGTTCCAGGCAGAGGTGCGGTAGAATTTTCCACTAATGGTTGTTGAACAGCTGTTACAATTTTAGCTGCTTGTTCATTACGGGGAAGTTCTTTTCTGGACAAAATGTAAGGATTTACCAATTGTGTGCCCAGTTGTTCCAAAAACAGTCTTCTTTTGAACAAAACATTTTTATTCCAGTCTGGATTTATTTCGCACCATTAGACGAAAGCATTATAGGCACTGGAATCTAAAATGTTGTAAAATCTAATTATGGGCCATCGATTTGTTTTTCGTTTGCATGTGTATGTAGCTGATCTAATGTATCAACTACTCCTTTGGTAGAATTATAATCAAGTATAATTTGTGGTTTTTTGTCTTCTCTGTCGCTTATTTGTTTCTGGTTATAAAACGTACTCATTAGAATGACCTTCTTGTATTTTTTTGGAATATAAGACACAACTGCGGTATCTTTAGTAAAATAAAATTTGGAACTATGCACAGCGTTATTTACTTCCATGATGGGTTGTAACAACCTTTTTTTGTGGTTGTATTAAAAAGTACATTAATTTAAGAATCGTTCATTTATTTGGCGTAGTATTAGAAAAGTTTTTAATTATTAATATGTAGAATTGAGAATGGCAATTTAATTGGCATTTCCTAGAACATATCTTTTGGGTGTAATATTACATAAATAGTTTTAGTTCCCTTTCTTAAAAAATTGGATTTATATCATTGTATCCGCGCAAGCGTGAAGACTTTTAGGGGGAATACACTTGAGTTATTCTGAAAGTTTTTTTTTTAATTCACTTAATGCTGAATGTTACAGCAGTAAGCATGATATTTACCTATTTTTTTATATTTGGTGCCATCAGATTTTGGTGGTAAGTTATTTTCTAATTCATTATATTTAAAACTAAAGCATTTGTTTGTTTTTTTAGGCACCTTTTAAGTACTCACTTTTAAGTACCCACTTTTACTTACTTTGCACTTAGTTTGCAATTATTTTACTCATATTTTTTAATGCATACTTTTATATGGCATTTTTATAATAATTATTTTTAATGGCAAGTATAAGTCAGTTTACTATTCTATTATTTTAAATGGCAATTTTTACTTGAATTACATTTTACAACGCAAGTTCTACATACTTTTATAAATAAATTTGGCGAATTAAACTTCAAAGAAATTCAATAAAGTTATGGACACAATATATAAAGGGAATAAGCAAGACATTGACCTCACCAAGTTCACCATTCTGCTTCATAGTTACCAGTTACAGTTTATGTACCGAACGTTCAAAGGTAATGTTTTTATATAATTTTAGAATAGTATAAAACTTCTGATTTTTAACCTTTTCAATCAGATATTAAATAAACTTAAGTATTTCATGTTATTTTATTTTCATTTTGATAAATTGTTTATTATTATTCCTTAACTAGGTTTTGTTGTTCCTATATATATATATATATATATATATATATATATATATAAAGACAACATGGCGCTCGAGATTTTATCATTTTTTCATAATTTTTAGATAACATTTTTTTATGAATTAAGTATAAGTGAAAATAATTAAGCTTAGGAGAAGCAGGCAGTATTTCAGGTATGTTAATTAAACTCTAAATTAGAACCCACCCTATCTCAATCTACCGATGAGCCGACGGCAGTAGCGATTGTTATTTGGTAATTTTTATATTAATTAAAATTATTTGATCAATTACAAATTGTTTATTACATCATCTCTTTTGTGTTAATGTTATACTTTGACGCCATTTAATAATTGTTGTTATATGGTAGCTCAGGCTTGCTTTTCCTGACAGTCCCTAACATAGTAAGATTTCTTTTGAGAAGCATTTGACCCAATTTATACGATGTAAAGAAATTGTCACAAGTTATATTCTGACCTCTTAGTCCATATGTAAAGTCTAAAACTATTCTCAGTCCCTGATCCTTCTCAGGTTTTCCCCCAGGTGGTTTTCCCCCGTTTTGAATTTCTAGAGCATAAGAACTTGCATTAACACGAAGCGTCCATATTTTGATGCCATATTTTGCTGGCTTGATGGTATATACTGCTTGAATGGACAACGAACTCTAAATGCAACCAGCTGCTCGTCCACAGTTACGTTTTTCCCAGGATTGTACAATTTTGGTAGTATTTCAGCCCATTTGTCCCAAAATTCTCTAATAAGAGCCAACTTATCCCATAGCCTTTTTTTTTGACGATCTTCTTTATTATCAAACCGTAACACGCGTGATATATAATAAAATCGTATCAACTACATTGTTGCGCGAAAAAGAGGTCTGCATTCCAAAAACTTCTGGTAGATTCACCATACGATCTGTGAACTCCTCCTAACAGTAACACACCTATGTACGCCTGCAACGTAATGTCATCTGATTCTTGTCACTTGTCACCGTACACTATACGATCTTCGATGTTAGCCATTTTCAAAATTATATTTTCCAGAGAACTATTAAAAAATAGCTGAAATGTAGATTTTATATCCTGGACTCGTGCATTGCTGTATCTAGTTGGACTTGGAGCTACTTTTATGATATCTGCACTACTTGCACGCCCTGAATGAGGAAATGGATCTAACATCCAAGTTATGGAATTATGTTTAGATTGAACCGATTGAGCAGGTGACATCAATTGGGTAGGATTTGTCCGTTCAGCATCGTCGAAAAAATCATCGTCTGACTGTTCATAATCACTATCTTCACTGATATGATCTACCTCTTCAGAAGCTTCATCGTCACTCACATTATCAATAAGTTTTTCTAAGTCTTCACCACGAAGATATTTTTTGTCATTATTGTTATTTCAGCACTTTAGAAGAACTACGTAGTACGTACAACAAACCGCACTTTTCTCTGCAACGTAACAGACAAAACTGTCGGTTGCATACTGCGATATGATATTTATACCTGATGTACGTTGCAAGTCTGTTCTAGTTTCGACTTGCACACGCGGCTACAGACCTGCCGAAAATGCTGTAGTAACTCACATAGGTAGATACATTTGAACAGGCATGTGATGATATGCATATTATCTATCCTCAAATTTCAATATAAAATAATTGGAACTACAAATTTATACGTCCTACTAATGTATTACAGCCTCGGGTCATAATGATCCGAGGAACATCAATGTAACAATCATGTTTAAGAAAATCAGGGAAAAAAATTTATTAAAACAAGCCACCTCATTCTTCAGTCATTAACTACGAACTTTGGATGTTAAGAAACAAAAAAGTTATCTAAACAACAATTTGATTTTGGGTCATATAGACCCGAAGGTAACAGCAGGGTTAAAAAAAGTTAGGTTGTCAATTATTTATTGATCGTATACCGCAATTTATCAGTATTAACCATTCAATCTTTTGGAGATCAATATAACAGTATAATAGTCAAAGAATACCTTAAATTGCTATCCTTGCTTCCTAAGGAAAATTATCTCGAAATTTGTAGAAAAACCTATGCAACGCAACGCTTATTTGAATTTAGTGCCCTGACCTGTCCCAATGTGCTACATCACACTATTTGCCCGCATTGTTTTGTAACACAATCGTGGAAAACGTTTTAACTTTTGTGTCAGTAAACTAATTCATGACGAATTATTCAGCAAATGAGTACAGTGAATCAAAAATCATTCTTATTTCTACAACTTTAAAATTAGTTAGGTTATGTACAGGTTTTGCTTACCTTTGTGAATTAATCTAGACGGTGATTTGACTAGCAATTCTTACTCTTACTTCAGACGTTAAATACGAGTGACGCAATACCAAAGATCCCTCGGATGTAATGTAAATAAAAACGCTGAGAGTGGCGGGAGCTGCCCGCGGTGGCTTGTTTACAACTCTCAACTGTCGCCGTCATTCGATCTAGTAAACCGGCCGATGTACAAGTACAACAATAAATATTTGTTAGTATGATTTTTTCAGTAATTAAAAGAAAATATTTTTTTATAAAAATAAATTATTTATCTCATTTTATGTAATAAATTACAAAAATAACACAAAACTTTTATTTCTCTATTTTCTTTGGTATATTTTATTATCTAATTAATTAACCTGAAAAAATCTAATTACAGTTTAGGCTGAAGAATTTAATTTAGAACAAATAAGTATTTTTCAATATTTTTTTTATAAAATTTTTATTTTGTGAATTATTCTTAAATAAGTAAAAAAGTACCCAAAATTAAGATGGAGACTCAATTTCCAAGGTGTTTTGCAAAACTGAGACTTCGGAACTTTTTACATGTTAAACCTAACCTACAATACTATTTTTTAAAATAAATCGCATCTTTGGGGTTAACCACAGGGGCGGATAAGGACCGGCGGGCTACCGGGAAAATCTCGGTGAGCCACGTTTCGTAGATTCATATTAAATTAATATTGGAAGAAAACACACATTTTACTAATAATCTAAACTTAGGTCTACCTGTTATCTTAATGTATAACTGTATAAGGTAATAAAAGCAATTCTTAGTAAGTATAAACCTTGTGATTGGTATTAAATATTTACTGAAATGTATTTAGTAAATAATCCGTAAGATCAGGTATACTATTTAGCTTTTAGAGAAAAATACCTACAAAAGAGAATTTCTAGAATGCATACAAGGAAAATTATCAAGTTGTTATTTCAAAAACAGTCTGAATAAACGGAATAAATTCTCTATACATACATATACCTAGTAATACATGCATTTTTAGAATTATTGAAACCGAAAGTACAGTTTTACCCTTAAACAAGGGTTTTACTTATTATTTTTGTCGAGCAACTACATTGGTAATATTTTAAGTTTACAATATACAGTGTTATACATCCCATGCCTATCCTTCTTGGAAGGATTAAGAGGTAGCAAAATGTATCACTGACACCGAAGTTTGTAACAAGATAAGATAATAAAATAATTTACTGTACTTCTCAGAAAATGCGGAACCAGCTGAACGTGACATTCGTGACAAACACAGAATTAAAAATTATTGGGTGCTGTAGTTATACTTTTTACATTTAAGAATGCGTTTAGTTTACTTAAAAGTCTTATTTAACCTGTTCTAGTGTTTAACTGTTAGTATAAGCCTTGTTTATAGAATATATATAAACAAGGGTTAAGTGTCGAATTGCAAAGTCAAAGTGGAAGTCGTAATCCACAAGTGTATGTGTTTTTTATTTTTCAAATTGTGTACATAGTAATGGCAATTAATTTATTATACAAAAACATGGATATTACTAAACGTAAAGCAAAAGGTGGTGCCGAAAAGGCTAGAATAAAAAAACACAAACAAATGGAAATCGAAGATAGTAAGTGAATGAAATTATCTACCATGTTCAAATTTAAAACCTCCGATACATTGAATATGGAAAATATCACCAACCAAGTGCAAGAAGAAACAACAGATATTTCTCTTGCCAATTGTATTCAGAAAACATTTATTTCGATTCGATCGGAAATAAAAGGAACAATTGAAGAAGACCCTACTTCACCCACTACGGAAACAGTTTTAACAAACAAAAATATTAATATAACATTAATAGCAGATTTATATAAGAATATTGGCTTTTTAATAATTAATACCTATAAGTTTCTATTTTACATAACACCTCCCAGCCTAGATGAAAGATGTTTGTTGGAGTCGAAAAATATCGTCAGGAATCGTCAAGTAATGTTGATTCGACCATCGAGCGACGACCTTTTGGTGTATATATTCTTTCTGAATGAAGGAGACCATATGTTGGGGCAGTGGCGTTGATTTCTTGAATTTCAGACATTCTAATGCTGGGTGAATTTGGAGTATTGGACTTCTTATAACATTGATTATAAATTTTTACACAGGATCCATTATGGTTCCTGTTTGAATCGATTGATTTATAATTAAAAAGTCTACTTAATAAATGAAATATTCCAGTGAATTTACAGAATTTATACATAGCATATAATCCAACAAGACTGGATATAACATAAATAATAATAGAATACCAGTTACTATATTTTACAATGCGAGATTGTGAGAGTGATTCTGAAATTTTCTTATTAATTTTATCTAATTTGTGAGAAGCTATATTAAGTTCATCTAAACGTATATTTGAAAAATGAATCGGGTTTAGTACAATAGTTTCTAAAGATTCATTAATTTTTTTTATATTACAGCAATCATCTTCTATAATTGGTATGTTTGGAATGAAATTTGCACATTGTGTTTCTATATGAGAGTTTGCAAAAAGTTGAACACCTTTTGTAAAGCCTTTACAATCTTCATTAAGAGAAATTATGCTTCTATGTTTTAAAGTTATAACGTTGAGTGATTGTTTAGGACACAATGGTAATGGTATAAGGTATAAATGGTGTTTTAATAATATAATAAAGAAATAAGGGAAAAATGTTCTCATAACAAATCGTTAAACTAACTCGAGACACAACCAGTTCACCACAAATAATGCCTTTGACTCAGTCGGTAGTTTAAAGTAGAGTGGTTCAATCTTTTGATTTGCTTAATTACCACAATTCCTGCTCGATTACTTCCACTGAACTTAAATAATAAAAATTCAATGTAACACTAATAAAATGATCTCGGACGCCAAGTTATTTTTTTAATTATGCTCGGAATAACTAAACCGAGGTTTACATTAAAAATTTTATCAAAATGTAAAAAATAAAAAAATATACAGACTATATTTATTAACAGTTAAATTAGAGTTATATAAAATACATCTTAAAAATAGCCTTAAATTACTAAAAAATCATTAAACATAAATACCTGTTCGTAAAATTTTGTACACAAACTTTTTAATAATCTCTGGTATTATAAAAAATAAATTCGAAAATTAAAACTAAGGTGATGTAATCCTTGTATCAATGTTGCGCAATATATTGAAATAATAATATAATAATAATAATAATAATGCTTTACGTAGTAAACCACACCCAAAATGGAATTTATTTATTATCAATTTGTCTTCTTGAAATTGAATAAACCAATATTTATTGCATTCTTTTGAAGGTTCAAAATAAATAATGGAATCCACATTTAGATCTGCATTAAAAGCAAAACGCTATCATAAAATGAAAGCGTACGTAACAGTAGAATTAATTGTGCAATCAAAAGCGGTAAAATTAAAAGTGTAAAAGTAAAAAAAAAGTGCCTGAAAAGAGCAAATGTTTTAATTTTTAGTATTACGAGTTAAATTATCTTACCATCAAATCAATGGCACTTTTCACAAAATTTAGGGGAAAACCCAAAAAAAAGCTTCCTGCATCTAACGGCGTACCACAAGAAGTAAGAAAAAAAGTGGATGCTTTAGGATGTCAGATGATTATGACGCGTTGCGCGAAAATATTTGCGCAAAGAATTAAGTCAACGATATGAGCAGAAAAAAATAATTTAAAGAAACCTTTAAAAAGATATGCACGTAAGTTACACCAAAATGCAAATTAAGTTGCCTACCTCATACTTACAAATCATTAATAAATAACATTTTTTCTTATATTTACAATTAAATGAACGAAGAACCTAAATTACGGTATATTTTAATACAACTCAAAATGGGTTGTTACAATAACACAGTTAAAATTTCAGGTTCCGATAATACAAATATCTATTTATTATTTTTTATAGGATGCCAAATATTAAACGTACCTTTTATAATTTTAGTATCGCAAGATTCTGGCATTTTAGTGTTATGTGAATAAATTAATGAAGCTTCACATTTTCTATCCTTAAGAGTAGAATATATCATATTTTGTTCACATAAATATTCGTCTTGATAAATTTTTATACAACTAGTTAAATCATACATTTGAACAAAATTTGTTTTTTTCCATATTCATAGCTAGAAATTCATGACTAGGTGAATATAGGTATATACATCAGGATTAGTAAGTAGCACGAGGAATAGGAATTGGTATGGGTTTATATAAATTGAATAAATGATTAGTTGTTAATGGAATTCGGATCACGAAAATAATTTTTGAATTACTATAATAGACGGTCAATTTACTGATATCATTTAGCTTAGCTGCATTATTTTCATTGATTGGGAAAGGAAAATCTTTACTGTCATGTAGAAATCGAAAGTGATCATTGAGATGAGTAAATAAATTAATAGGAGTAAACACGGCTGGATGAATTATGTTTTGTTTAGCAAATAGGATTTCATCTACAAGAACGTTATATTGTTGATCTATTTCATTGAAAATATAAGTTAATAAGGTGAATTGATGGTTAGCTAATTCTAAACGTTTTAACACCATGGTTTCATTTGATGTTTTAGTTACAAATTGCTTGAAACTTGCAATATTATTATTGAAAGTTTTTTCATTTAATTTTAATGAAGAAATGGAATGATTGAAATTTGAGATAGTGTATTTAATTACTTGAATTTGATCTTTGATTAATAGTTGAATTTCTTGATAAGTTTTTTCGGTTTGTTCGAGAATTTGATCTGCATCATCTGCCTTTTAATGACCCAGTTAACCATTTCCAAATGGCTCCTATACCATTAAATAACCCTCTTTTAGAGCGTTGGTGATTAACCAAATGTTTGACTGAATTGTGTTTAGTTTCGATTAATTCGATTTGGGAATGTATGAAATATAATTGTTTATAAGAATTTACTTTTTCTTGAAGAATTGGAACATCGCACATATGTTTAGATACGGTATAAGTTGTAGTGAGTTCTTTTAACTGATTTTCATATGAGGATATGTTTATATAAGATAAGCCTTACCAATAATCTGAATAGAATTTCGACACTCCAATCTGATCGTATAATATGCCAGAGGAACGGTCGATGGGCGAAAGTGTTTGTCCATGTAGGACATTTATAAATCCCCCTCTGAAACGAAATGTTTTAGTCGGTTAATATGCACCTTGGTTTCACGATTCTTATGAATATAGATGCATTGACTGGAGTTAAAATTTTTGTAATTTTATATGGGCCTTTCCATTTAGTTTCTTAGTTTCTTTGACATGCCGCGTTTAGAAGCTTCATTTCTTAATAGAACTAAATTACCAACCTTAAATTCTGGTTCTGATCATACAGAACTTGGGATTATAGGGTTGTGACCAAGTACTAATTCATATGTTGTGAATTTAGTTGAAGTATGTTTGGAAGTATTATAAGAAAAGGTCGCGATCTTTAACAGTTCATCCCAATTGGATTTTTAAAATAATCGTTTATCGTGGAATGGCTCCTTTCTAACGCACGATTTGTTTGTGGATGATATGCAGAAGAGATGAAATGTTTCATACCGAATAATTTTGTGACATCCTTGATTATGTTAGATGTGAAATCAGTACCCTGATTGGAAAGAATTGATTTGGGAATACCAAATTTTGTAATAACATCTATCAGATGCTCGGCAATTGTACGAGGTTCGTGATTTGAAATTGTAATTGCAAAAGAATATTTTGTGAGATCATCTCGCATAGTTAAGATAAATCTATTACCATTTTTCGTAATCGGAAGTGGTCCTACAATATCAATAAATAATTTTTCGAATAGTTGAAAAGAAGTGGAACTGATTTGCATTGGAACCCTTTGAGGTTGTGTATACTTTTGATTTAATTGACACTTAACGAACTTTTTAATATATTTTGTAATATCGTCAGTCATAGAATCCCATATATATTTTGATTTGATTCGATTATACATGCGATGAAATACACAATGCCCGCTATGAGAGAGTCGTGACTTTCCCGAAGGATGGTTTCAATTTCTTCATCAGAAGGAATAATTAACTCGTGGATACACAAATTTACTTTGGTTTTGGAATTTCTAAAAATGAAGAGAATTATTTGTTTTAGTTTCTCCATTACTAGTTTGGAAACCGCATCTTCAGGATTTGGCATAAAAACTTCTGCAATGGAATTTGTCTCTAAATGATTCCTTAGATTTTGAACAGTATAGAAGAAATCACTACATTTAATAGGATCATAGTGTTTGTCTTCAATAAAACATTTGAAGTTTTGATTATTTGGATTATAGAATGCATCTCGATATTTTCACATTTATACGAATCTAGAGAACAAAATGGAACAGCGTTTGATTTGATTTTGTTAGTGGGGGTAGTAATCTCGGATAAATAATAAAATTTAGGTTTTAGAGACATTTTATGAAATTTGTAGAAGTTTTCGAAAGGTTCATGTTTTATTAAGAAGTTGATAGGTTCGGAACTTATCCTTCATAGACAATCGACATTCGAATTAACTCTACCGGGTTTGCAAATGATTTCGTAATCGTATTCTGATAATTTTAAGCGCCATATAACTAATTTGGAACCCGGATCTTTAATTTAAAATAACCAGGTAAGTGGACGATGATCAGTTACGATTTTTAATGTTCTACCGTATATACAGGGTGTCCGGTGAGGAACTGTACAAACTGAAATGGTATGTTCGTTGGATCAATTTAAGTAAAAAAGTCCCATAAACATAGGTCTGATTCGCAATAGTTACCCAGATACAAGCGTTTAAAGTTTATAAATGATCACATATTTTTTCAAAAGTAATTATTATTAGTCAACTGGAAAAACAAAACCGAAACAATCTGTCATTTATTCGTTTGTGTTCTAATAATGACAAAGTGGATTGTAGTAAATTAAGTGTGATTTAAATTTAAAATGCCTTTTCAATTTTCTAACGAAGAGTATGCTGACATCATTTACATTTATGGATTTTGTGATGGAAATGCGAGAGCTGCCGTTAGGGAATATGAACGAAGATTTCCCAACAGGAGGATTCCAAATCACCAAACCTTTTCTTCTGTGTTTCAACACGTTCGAACTCATGGTTCATTTCCATCAGTTTCAATAAGATCTGATCGTCCTGTGGAGTTAAATGTGAATGAGCAGGAAAAAAATTTTCCAGATGGTTGATCGGAGTCCAGGGTTGAGTGTTAGAAGAATTTCTTCTCGGACGGGAGTCCCCTGTATGTCAGTATGGCAAACATTACATGATGGGCAAACGAATAAATGCCAGATTGTTTCGGTTTTGTTTTTCCAGTTGACTAATAATAATTACTTTTGAAAAAATATGTGATCATTTATAAACTTTAAACGCTTGTATCTGGGTAACTATTGCGAATCAGACCTATGTTTATGGGACTTTTTTTACTTAAATTGATCCAACGAACATCCCATTTCAGTTTGTACAGTTCCTCACCGGACACCCTGTATAAGGTCTAAAGTATTTGGTAGCCCAAACAATGACTAATAGATCACGTTCTATCGTGGAATAATTACACCCAGCTTTATTTAAAGTACAACTTGCGTATGAAATCGGAAGATAGGAACCTATTTTTCCTTGATACAAAATGGCACCGATAGCGAAATTAGAAGCATCGGTAGTAAGTCTGAATTTTTCTCAAAATTTCGGATATTGAAGAATTGGTTCTGAAATTAGGATTTTTCTGAGCATTTCGAATGATTCTTGTTGATAATTTCCCCAATAGAATGGAACGTCCTTTTTACTTGTAAGAGATTTAGTAGTTTTAGAGAAATTTTAAATGAATTGTCTACAATATCCTACTAGATCAAGAAATGATTTAATATCATTGATATTTGAAGGAGTAGGAAATTCTTTAATGACTTTTATTTTGTCTGGATTTGGTTTAACTCCTTGATCAGAGATAATGTTACCGAGATAAGCGACTTCGTGACGTAAAAATTCGCATTTATCTGGTTGAAGTTTTAAATTTTGTACGCAAGCTTTGAAAGACTGAATTGATTCTTTGTATATGATCGGATAATGAGTTTCCATAAATAACAATGTCATAAAGATATACAAAACATTGTAAACCTTGTAAACCAGTGAGGACATTGTTCACAAGCCTTTGAAAAGTGGCTGGAGCATTTTTCAGACCAAATGGCATTCTAGTGTATTCGTAATGAACTGTAGGGTTTGTAAAAGCGGTTTTTAGTCAGCCGTCTTCTTTATTTGAGATTTGATGAACTCCAGATGCAAGATCTAATGTAGTGAAATATTGACAATGCCTTAGTTGATCTAAAATATCAGTATTGTGTAAGGGATAAGCGTCACCGGATGTAACGTTATTGAGGTTGCGATAATCAACTACAACACGCCATTTGATTTTCCCGATGCATCTAACTTTTTGGGGACAACCCATAATGGAGAAGACCATGGAGATACTGACTGTTTTATTATGCCTTTTTGTAGCATTTTTTCAATTTGTTTATCGACTTCTCTTTTGTGAACTTGAGGATATCGATAAGATTTAGTGAATATTGGAGCAGAAGATGCAGTCGGAATTTCATGAAGGACCGAATTAGTGCATGTTAAAAAATCTCCATGTAAATGAAAGATATCATGATATGATTTACATGTCTCTAAGAGAGCATCTTTTTCTTCTGGATTTAGATGATCAATTCTTAATAAGTTTATTAGGATTTGATACCTTGAATTATCAGGTGTGACTGATTTACAAGAATTGTAATTAAAAGTTTGAACAGGATAAGATTTAGCGAATTCTGATTTTAATTTATAAGATTCAGTGGATTCAGTAGATTCAGTAGATTCAGTAGATTTAGTAGATTCAGTGGATTTAGTAGATTTTACTTTACAAGATTTAGTGGATTTAGAAGATTTAGCGGATATAGAAGATTCAGTGGATTTGGAAGAGTCAGTGGATATAGTCGATTCGGTGGACTTAGTAAATTTAGTAGATTCAGTGGATTTAGTCATGAAACATAAAATATATTTAGGAACAGGCTCGATTCTTATAAAGGGATTGGTAATCTCCTGTCGAGCGTTAGAAGTACCTATTTAAGATTGTAACGTATACTTTAGAGTTTGAATTGACTTTAACAATAGCACGACTTATAAATACATCATTTAATATTTTGAATTATGGCGTGATTCCTTCTTTGACTTCAGGATTTAGAATAGTTAACTCTATAACGGTTTCGAATATGGGACTTAGACTTTGTTTATAATTTGAGACAGGATTAATATGTAGTATTGGTATAGAAATAGAACAATTACTTAAAGTTTGAATTTTAAAATCTATTAAGGAATTGGTTTGTTTGAGGTAGTCATTAACTAAGATTCCATAGTGTGGAATATTTGTTTGTTAATAGCGTGAAAAATATGAGGCCTGTCGTATAATGAAATTTTAGTGGTCCCTATAGTATTATTAGTTTGTTATTTATTAACACCACGAATTTAGATTTTGTTGTTTTTATTTAATTGAAAAGTGGGTTTGAGGATTTGAGCTTTGATACTAGAAATACCTGCACCCGTATCGATTAATAATTTTAATACTCCTGTTATAGATTCTGGTCATTAAAACGGTAGGATTTAGAGTTGTGTTATCTGAAATGTGTTCACTTCGCATTCCGGATTGGTAACTGAAACCGGAAATGCATTCTCCGCGTTTTTTAAATGTTGGGAACAATTTTGGTTAGATCTGGAATTATTATTATTAAAGTTTCGTTTTCGGCATTCCTCTATGGAATGACCCTTGTTTTTGCATTATCTGCAGAATTAGAAATTGCTCCGGACGTGGAGGCTAAATTTGAAGAATTAAAATTTTGTTTTGCGTTTCTGCTATATTAACAGATTTGTATTTATTAAAATGTGGTTTTGTGAATTCCTTTTTGTATTGAAATGGATTGGAATTATACATATTTGAAACTTGTTCTTCACTAAGAGCAAAAGAAATGGCTTCATTAAGATTTTAAGATCTCTGTTTCTGAGACGAGTAGAAATTTCAGGAAGGCAGTAATAAACTAATCTGTTTAGGGCAATTTGGTTTAACATTACTATTTGTCCTGGCAAGTCTAAGGGTTTCTCGGTGTTTTGTTGAACAGAGCTGATGGCTCTTTTCAATGTTGATTCGATGCGAATAGGACATTGTTGGACAGTTTCTTTAGTTTTTTGTTGTAAGGAGGTTAATTCGTTGATAATTTTGTGCGCAAAGTTTTATATCTTGGTACGTGGTCTTGAGGAAATCTTTTAAATCTTCCCATGTTAGAAAACGTCTATTGGTACAAGCAATCTTTCCTTATCTTAGATTTGAGTTTGTATGAAATCAAGTAATATGCCTTTCTGAGATTCTGATGCCCTATCGAAAGCCCTATTGCAATCTGATAAGAATGAATTTAATTCTTCGCGATTCCCATTGAAAGGGTGAATGAATTTAAATAAAATACAAAATGGAATTCTTCTATGACGTCATTATCGTCGTTGAAATTTTCGTTATCTGGATCCAATTTATGATATAAGGATTGGGAATTACTAGTTTCATCAGGCATGATGGAATATGAATATTATATATAAAAAAATAGAAATAACAAATTATGTTCTTACACAAGTAGTATGACGATCGAATACAGCATGGATACTCTTCTTTTCTGTTACTACAATTGAGATTTCTTTCTTGTGAAGTTGATCTTGAACGATGGAGATTGTTACGGATTTTTCTTAATTTAAGGTGTTTGAATACGCCAGATTTCTTACTGTCGAATTTCTATTGATGTTAACCCCACACCTGACACCAATTTTGTTATGATATCGGAGTTTTGTCAACTGACACCAGATACTCGCACTTTACTAAAAATAAAACTAATACTTGGTAGTACAAACGTTCTATTTCACCGTGGTACAAAATCTGATTTTACACACAATTGTTTTAGTATTTATACATAATAAGAGGCAATGAGGGTACTAATTACAATTAAAAGAATGTAAGGTTAAAAACAATTATGAAGTACTTAGCAACTTTTAGTTTTAGCCAACAAAAGTATTAATATAACATTAATAGTTGATTTATATAAGAACATTCGCTTTTTAATAATTAATACCCATAAATTTCTATTTTACATAACAATATCAACAACCAAAACGAATTTTTTAAGTTTCATCCTCAACAACCAACTACCATTTACCGCCAGAAAAGCTTATTATAGATCAAATAATGTGCAACGTGTTTGGCTCACGTATTTCAAAAAATATGACGCATTATGCTGTAGTATTTGTTTGCATATGGGAAAGCCTTGGACGATAATTCATTCAGGAATGGAGCAAGAGATTGGAAACATTTATGATAGAATTAAATAACACGAAAGTAGCGGCACTCATCAAATATGTGTGGATGCTCATATCCGGCTATGCAAGAAAAAAGTATCGATAAGATAGTAGGAAGGTGGGAAAGAACAAAGTGAGAAGTAAAGAAATGTACTGAAAAGAGTTATCATATATAATATCACTGTTACAGCCAAATTGATTAGTAATGCGGAAAAAAGCGGTGTTGCCTGGAAACTGCATGAGTGGGTATTCTCTGTTGGTAAAAAATTAAAAGAGCCCGACTTTGAAGGAGGAGGGCTCTTCTTTCAACCAACAGAGAAAACCAACGAATTTGGCTTCATAAGATATATATATATATATATATATATATATATATATATATATATATATATATATATATATATATAAAGTGATGGGAAGTAATTTGACCTACTTTTTGAAATACAATAATGCAATCGTTAATTGGTTTTCAGGTCAGAAATCAGACTGTTAATTTTAAAAAAATTTAAAATTCCATTATTAAGTCGATATTTCGAAATATTTTATTTCTTCTTCTGGGCTAATACTAAAAGACGCCATGGTCAGGAAATATAAAATTAAATTTACAAAGTGTATACACTTACATAAATTAATGATGAATTCGAACGGAATGTGACAATGTAACAATTAATAAGTATTGGTGAATGTATGAAGTACTTAAAACAGAAAATCTAAAATTATAATTAACTAATTAACATTATAAAAGGTTATTGTAAAAGACTTACAATTAATGTACAAAATGGAGACGTTATTTTTAAAATGCGTGTTACTGCAATTTTAACTGATAAGAAGCATGTGTACTAGGGAAATGCCAGTTTTATATTAGACAAGGATGGGAGTACCAATCTCCCCCTTTTTAGGTAAAGTATAGCGGGAATTTCAAAATAGTACAAAGTCACTAAGAATTAATGATTGATGAATTGCATATTTAATAGATAATTATATATAGTGCTGAGGCCACTAATGTCTGTTCTGTTATTAATTGAATTTTCATCCTTAAGTATATGACACATTTCAAGGAATAAGCGTTTTGATATATTACGTTCTTTAGCCAATATTTTTGGGTTATCCAAATCGAAAGAGTGACTGTTCTCAACTGAATGTGCCGCCAATTGACATCCTAGTCTTTTAAATTTTATGTCCGATTTATGAGCTGAAATTCTACCTTTCAAAAATTGTGAAGTTTGCCCTATATACGTGCCAGAGCACTTAGTACAGTTTAAAGAGTATACGATATTTGAATGTAATGGAAAATGCGTTTTTTCCTTTAAAGGAGAGAAAAGGATTTTAAGGGTAACTAACGGTTTATCTGCTATTATAATTGGAAATGGTTTTACGATATATTTTATTTGTGGAGTGACTTTCTTCTAAGTACGTAAGGCCTACATAGGTTTTTATATTATTATTTTGTATCTGTTGAGAAGTATTATTGATCGAAAGCTGTGAAGTATTATTATGATTTTGCATAGCAGGACTTTCTTGTGCGAAAAGTATTTTATTCACTAAGGTTTTAGGATAAGAGTTTTCGATGAAGAGTCTCGATAATTTTTTTAAATTTTTTTTGACAAATGACGCATCAGAGATAGTTAGAACTCTATATTTCAAAGCCTTTACTAAATTTACTTTATATTTCAAAGGATGGTAGCTCCTATAATTGAGATAACGACCAGAATGTGTACTTTTTTGATACCAATCAAATCTAAT